>CAKOAT010802931.1:120726-149587 GCA_932364175.1 Eruca vesicaria subsp. sativa | reverse complement strand
AAACGAACCACACAGAGACATTCCTAGAAGACCCTAACCAGAAGCATCGGACCAAGAAACCCTTAAGGTACGACCCACGGGGACCGTTAAAGGGTCGACCTTAACGTAGAAATACTTCTTCCTCCAGTCATCGTCACTACCAGAGAACTTAAAAAGGCCCAGCTTAGGCCGGCAAGGCAAATAATAGGTACCGCTACCCCCATCTTTCGAGGCACTCTCTTTAATAGTGTAGAGGCTCATCAGATCACGGAGGCCAACGGAAACCCCTTCCTCTTTAGCTCTGGTGATGAAACCGTTGACCACTCGGATAACCGAGGGACATAGCTGAGAGAGAGCTAGCTGGTAATGGTCGAGAAGATCCAGTAAGAGATCTGGGAGCGGGAACCTGAGATGGCACTTGGTAATGTATTTCTCGTGAACACAGAACCATCCTTCCGGAGCAGTCTCCGGAGTCTCGTCGGGTTTACAGGCCTTGGCTAAATCTTTCTGGCCTACAGCCTGAACCATCAAATTAACAACCTCCTGACTCCTCAGTAAAGAGGGCACGTGAGATCCGAAAGGGGCGCTCCCACCTGAGCCGTCGTTCTTCTTCGTTCTCTTGGAGACTCGTAATGCAATCGAGTCTCTACCCTTCTTGCTCGCTTCACCCTTCTTCATCTTTTCACCGATTTCCAGCTTAACCTTCATAAGCTGAGCACCGGAGGGAGGAATTTCAGTTTCCCCGGTACCCTCTTTGTCTTTCGTCATGATAGTAAAACGAAAGAAAGCAAAAAAAAAAGGGGAGCAAAGAAGTCGAAGAAAAGTTCGGATGAAAGCTTTCTCGACTATGGATTCTCAAAATATTAACTGAAACAAATATAACGACAGTAAAATAAAGAAGAAAGTGAACAGTTACCTGGGGAATCAAATCGAGACGTGGGGTGGTGGAGGAACAGCGCAGTTAATAACCGCAGCTTTATACCACGTCCAGCCTCGAAAATCGGAGTTGAAATTATTCAAAATACGCTAATCCCTACCGTTGATTTAACCTAACGANATCAAATCGAGACGTGGGGTGGTGGAGGAACAGCGCAGTTAATAACCGCAGCTTTATACCACGTCCAGCCTCGAAAATCGGAGTTGAAATTATTCAAAATACGCTAATCCCTACCGTTGATTTAACCTAACGAAATCCGGGCCGTAGAATTAAGGTCACGCGAATCTTCGATTGTAATCATTATCTCAAGGAACAAGAGGTTAGGCGGTTACACTGTAGCTTCCGAGAAAAGAGATCTTATCTCGAAAGCTGGGGGCAACTGTTGGGCCCGAATTTAGCCCGTTAGCTGAATTAATGGGCCGAGTAGTTGAAACCGTTTGCAAAGCATTACGAGCCCATTAGGAAGCCTCCCCTCAAATGAGAATCACATGAAATCATTACCTATCGGTAAAAACAGGTCACGAACAAAAGACTCGGGACCTCGTCTACAAAACAGCTAACGAGAAACAGCTCCAGTTAAACGTGCAAGACTTAGTCAAGGGGAAGCTGTTGCAAATCCCGCAACTCATGGAGACAATCATGGAGGCTTCGCCGGAAGAAGTTAGACGTGACCTAGAGCTATATAAAGAAGAGAAGAGATCAGAGAGAGAGGATTCGACTCATTCAAGAGAGAGAGACTCCAATACACTTTGTTCTTAGTTATTTTCTATAAATCATTGTTCTTTCTATTCAGATCAAAGGGATCATATTTGTAAACTCTTTCATTACCAAAAATCAATACAAACAACGTATTCATTCATACAAGTTCCAACAGGATTCAGCCCACGATTATCTTTTCCCAATCTAAACCTAACCTAAACTAGGAAGTGAGTTTTATCCCTCACAGTTTCCAACTGCAGCAACTTGGACCTTCTTGTTTCCTCCGGATCAGGAAGTTTCTTGGCACAAACAGGTCTGGTTCTCTGGCCATATCCCAAAACACGCCTTCCATACTTGGGTAAATGTTAGGCATAGATTGGCGACCAGGGATAGAATGAGACAATGGGGTCTCGACGTTCCAGCAAATTGCATGCTTTTCTCAGCTTACAATGAAACTCGTCAGCATATTTACTTCAATTGTCAATACAGTTCCCATATCTGGTTGTATTTCATGGCAAAAACCAATCTCCAGCCTCCTCAGGATTTTGATGCGCTCTTGAGTTGGCTCCATAGGCCTTCTTCCAACAGCCATTTAGTTCTCATCATTAGGTTTATCTATCAAGCTTCTAAGTACGCCATTTGGAAAGAGCGTAATGCTAGACTTCACTCCTCCATATCACGACCTCCTTAAGCAATTATCTCAGACATCAGAGACATTCTTCGACTTCGTTTGGACCCCCTCTCAAGATCTCTTGCCTCAAGATCAGCCTCCTTATCCTCCCACCCGCCTGTTTCTTTATTAGGAACTTGGCTTTCTCTTTTCTAACATGGTAAGTTTTAATAGGAGTAGAATAGATTTGTAAGGCATGCTAGTGTTGTAAGGCTATTTTGAGCCCTTTTGGGTGTGTATCGGTTTATATTTATTAATGGAATTTAAAAAAAAAAAAAATTTGTTTTTGTTGGGAAACAATTACATGAAAATATGAAGAAAATGGTAATAAAAACAAAAAGCGTGGAATTCATGCCGTTTTGGCTTTCGCTAGCTGCGTTTCTAAACGCAGGCGTTTGGACAGTGTATGCACTCCTGCCTTTCAATCCATTCATCGCTGTGAGTTTTTCAATTCTTTTTTTTTAATCAAACTAGATTTAACATTTATGTATGCATCAATATTTCATAACTAGAATTACCTATATAACTAGATTTAATCTATATACTAGATTTAACATTATGTATGCATCTATATTTGATAACTAGATTTACCTATATTTTTTTGTCAACAATTTTAATTCATAACTCAAGCCAGAGTACATGGAGAACCAAGTTTGGGGACACCACCCATTACAAGAGCAACAACAATTAAACATAAGGTTTTGCATAAATTAAAAACATGATAACGGAACGACGAGAGGGACAAGGTTTCTAACAATGAAGAAGCCTGTAATCTCAATCAAATCCAACCCCGAGCGCAGGGCAAAAAAGGGAACAATAGAGTCCACTAGAATCTGAAGACTTACAAGTCCAGATGATAATGTTGAGTGAGGAGCTTTCTGCAACGTTCCAGCTTTGACGCTTTGATTAGAACTTATGATCCAAGTTCCATTAACCAGACATGTCTTCCAAGAGTTTGATTGCTGAGGGACGGATTGCCATGGCCACATAGATTTACCTATATATACTAGATTTTACTATGATAGAGTAAAAGAAATGAAAAGGTGTATGTTAATTTTATGGAGAAAACGAGTATTTTATCATTGTTTTCATCATAACATTATGAAAACAATGTTATTATGGAATTGGATGTGTATTTTTTTTTTTTTTCAGATACCAAATGGAATTGGATGTGTATTTGGACTGGCCCAATTACTATTGTACGGAGCTTACTATAAATCTACCGAGGGAAGTTGGCTTATCCGGTGCGTTTGTTCGTGTTGACCATTGAGAAGCCCACAAATTTCAATCAACGGCTTAGTGTTGATTTGATCTTCTCATACTATTCACCATCCGATTATCAGCCTTTTGAAAACTTTCGACACACTATTTTGCAATCTTCGTTTATTAATTCCAGTGTCTGTTATTTTAGTAGCAATGTACTTTTTCAAAGTACTGGGTGTAATGTTATAACTTATAAGATTATGTGGGCTCAAATAAAAGTTAATCTATCACCTTTAAAATATGGTGCCTATGTGTTTAGGGGATTGATGTTAACTTTCAAATAATTTATATAATTATAAAAAAGTTCTAATCTTAAAAATGTATCATATGAAATTTATGAATTAAAGGCTTCGGTATAAACGTAAATGATTCATCACCTTTCCATCTCCAAGTTATCTACTAATTACTATGGAACTAATACCTAACAAAAATAACTCATCCAACCAAATTCGCAGTGTATTGTGTCTACGGCATGAAAGTTTTCGTGGAAATAAAATCTGCAAGTTTTCTCATTTTGTTTGTCAAATTTTATCAAAGACAATTAGTTAAGTGATCATGAAGCTAAATATAAATAAAGCAAGAATAAAGATATAGCAAAGGAGCGCGAGTCTTTAGCATGTCCTACGAGTGCGGTTGGCCATAATAACCAACAAAACTCTTCTACAAATTCCAAATTTTTAACAACACAAAAACAAACTCTACAAAACAGTTTTTAGAAGAAACTTCTTTGAGAGATATAAGTCACTTATAAAGAAAACATTATATAAACTCTTCACAGGAAAGAGAGACGCTTTATACAGAGAGATAATTTTTAAAAAATGGCGGGACCTGACCAAGCAGCAAAGCAGTCGAGTGAAGTATTGTGCCAGCGGCGATCGTTAGGGATATGTCCTGTGAGAGCAGCAGCGGTTGGATTTGTGATAATCGGTGGACTTGGCTACATGGTTTTGTACAGTAAGAAGAAGCCAGAAGCTTCAGCAGGTGACGTTGCTAAAGTGATATCAGGTGTTGCTGGTACTCCGGAGAATACTCGTCCTCCTAATTAACCCTTTTTGTTATATTTTTTTTTGAATCGCATAAAACTTAATTAACATTATCTTTCATTGTTTTCTTTGAATTTGTTGTTCATATGTGGGGCATGCTATATACTTGCACCGTTCCAATAGAAAACCAAAAAGTGTTCAATAATCCTTGTAAAACTGTTTTATAAAACTGTATTGAAATCAAGCCGGTTAAAGTTTTTGATAAGAAGCGATTTAGAGTTAAAACTCTAGGAAGCCAAAAAATTGAATCGATACACACTCTAAAACTTACGGGTGGAAGATTTGTTGGTTTTTAGTAAAAATTTCGCGAAAATATCAGAGGTGAAACATACTCCGGAAGAACTTTCCTTATTTTAAACAAAATGCATGTTGTTTTTAGAAAGGAAATGGGACAAAATATACACACTGAGCCAGCCAGTTGGCAATGCATGGGGAGCCAAGCCTAGCCTCTCTGTAAGGCTTTACACAAATACATATGTGGACACACACATATATATATATTTAGAAAAGCTTATGTTCCCCGATGTGGAACTTTAGTTGGTTTTGTCACTTAGACAAAAATTGCAGTGTTTAATACGCACTAAATTACCAGCTCCATCTCTTCATTTCTCATTCAATTTAACTTTGTTTTTAATAAAACAAATATACTGGCTTGTAGTGCTCGTTGCAAGCTTCCTAATGAGCTAATAATCTAGTCATTACGACCACCGATTTGGCCGGAAAAGTCACACAGAAAGTTGAAAAATCATTTGTCCAAAAACTGAGTTCTAACAGTGCCCCCCCCCCCCCCCTCAGTCACAGTAGTTTAGAGAGATTCCCAAAACAACGGGGAAGAATATTAGAGAAGTCCGGTTTGCAGCTCCTTGCCGCAAATAAACAAGGAGAAAACTCTAGGGTGAGAGTCAGAGATAGAAACTTATCGTCCCGAGTCCATTAAAAACAGTGAGAATTGTTCTTGTTAGGCTTGATGATTGAATGTGTTTATTATTAGTTCTAATTTGTAAATCGTTGTAAGCAAAATTTGTACATCGTAGAAATTAAAAAATAAATTAAAAGAGCTGTACTAGGTTTTGGTTGGAATCGGTTAAACCGATATGGATACTCCTACTGATGATAGTGTCATACATTTGCCAGGTCCTCGACGAAGTACACATAACGACGAATTCGAGAAAAAAACAAAAGAGTAATCCAGTTACAGTACATTAGACAATAACACATTCGCACTACTGATTCGGCAAGCACTTAAGCACATGTTTTTGAAAGTAGAATCAATCACAAGTGGTTCAAACACGCGATTCCATTTTCTTGACAGCAGCTTCGATGGCTGGAATATTTTTCTTGAACGTTGACCATTGCTCATCTGTTAAGCTTATTCCTGCATACACAACCAAATAAAATATATAAATGTCAGAGACTTAAAACAGATCATGGCACATCCATTTTTTTTGCTGCTGAACACAGTTCACTAGTTCGTTATATTTTCTTTTTGCCTACTGTAAGAGTTATATAACATGAACAATTCTTCATTTAATTTTTTTTTATATCATAATTCAGACCAAAATCACGACTCCTAGTCTCTATTTAAAGACGAGGGTGGTCTTCAAGAGATGACGATAAACCACTCACAACATTAATCTGCTTGCAACTCCTATGGATTTATCAACTGAAGAAATTGTTCAAGTTATATAATCTACAGAAGAATATTAAAAAAATAAATAGAAAACATGTTGTGCAGCCAAAATGGGTCAAAGCATTTTAGTATATACTAAAAATGGAACTTAATACAAATGTGGCTGTAAGAATTTCAACTAAATGATGTTAAAAGAGGTGATGTGTACCTTTAGAAGAAGGAAGCTCTTTGCCGTCTTTCTTGTAATACTCTCTGATGGAAACCAAACTCTTTCCTTTAAACTCCTGAATCGTCACTCTCCTCTTATCCGAAAGCTAAGACAAAACCCATAAGAGATAAGTACGAGATTAACTGGCTTTCTAGTGACGCTAAAACAGAAATCGGATCCCTTACTCGGCAAATGATGAGGTCACCGTCATCGTCGAACTCTTTGTTTCCCTTACCTCTTTCTTCTTCTTCTACTACCTCCTCTTGATTGTCCTGTTCTTGTTGTTTCGATTCCACTTCTTCGAGGAATGATTTGACGATACCGCGAACAAAAGCCTTGTGAGATTTGTCTGAGAGATCGATGCCGAGTTTCTCCGAAGCGAGATTACGGACCTTGAACTCTGTCATCTCCGTCATGTCGGATTCCTTCAGAATCTCTCGTACCGTTTCCTCGATCTTCACCTTGCTTTCTTCATCCATCTTTAGGGTTTTTTTCTTTCTTTTTGCGGCGGCTTCTCTGAGAATTCTGCAGTGTTTTAAAACGGAGGTTAACCTAATCAGGTAATCGGAGATTTCGGTTGTCCAAGTAATCCTACGTGGCGTCCACTAGCTCACTCTACGTGGCAGTTGGAAAGTTTGCTTACGCTAACCAACAATTTCAAATTTAACATGTATTAGATTTTGATCTGTGCGCCGGCACTAGTGTAGTTCTCTTGTCAATCTGCTTGTGTAATTCGTTTAAAAAGTTGTCTTTTAAAAAAAGTATTTTGCGGGTTGATGGATATCCGCAGTTTAAATTCGACTTATCTACACTCATTCCGCATAGAATATACTAAATTCACACTCTCCTCACATATTTTCAAAATATGTTTATTTTTACCCGTCCTACAGTGAGTCAAACAAGACTGAGTCCATGTGTAAACAGTCAAATTCACAAAAAAATTTAATGTGAAATATAAAAACTACAATATAAATTGGTGTTTGAAATTGGACTTTGTATTATATTTTTTATATATATTGAAAACTTTTTTTTATAATCGCTATTGGAAAATATTTTAGTAAAAATCAATTTTTTAATATATATATATATATATTAGAATCAAAATTTTCTATAAATTAGTTTTAAATTATTCTTTTGATTTGAAATATGTATATAAAGTTTAAATTTTGTATTATGATTATTTTAAAGAAAAAATATTTTAGGTAATTAAATTAATCAATTTGCATATACTGTAAAGCTGGCCCAAATAGATAGTTTATTATAAGAATTTCAATATTTCTTAATAACTAAGCCCATTTTGTTTTTAAAAGACCATTTTGTTTTTAATATACTGTAATTCATGTTGCCAAACAACAATATATTTCTTTTATTAAATGTTATCCTTGTTCCCAAACAACTCTCAAATGTACTTCAACTTTAATAATATAGATTTGTATCTTCTTTTATGTATTTTAGTTTGTTGAATTAGTGTTTGACTATTAAACTTATGCACTTTTGAAATGCGGTTTAGTAAAATAAATAACTATTTTCATTTCAAAAATATTTTAACATTTCAAATAAAATTAAAGTCAAGAAAAAATAAAATGATATCTTCTTATGTTATAATGATAAAGTAATTAATTAAATATTTAATATTATTTATTTTTATTTTTGCAAAAACTAATTATAAAATATTAAACAAACAACATTGATCCACGCTAATAAAGCTCGGAATATTTTGTGATACAAAAATTTAATAATGTTACAAATATTTTGTTAATTTTAAAATATTTTATCTTTTTAAAAAAAAATTGTATTTAAATCATTTTTAGCCCAATTTAGAAATGTGGTTAAACCGATAAACTCAGTGATCCGATATATAATTTGATTAATTTAAGAAAAAATCATTATTTAAATACTCTATAAACCTCTCAAAAAGTGTTAAAACCTAAGAAAATAATCGGTTGAATGGATGTGTAATCGATATGTAATCCAGATAGATGTATATTATCACTTTTAAAATTTAAAATTTAATTTAAATGGTTACAAAAAATGTAAATTCCAATGTATTCTTTAGATATGTACTTCTAATTTTAATTTATTTTATTATATTTTTAACTTTGTTACAAAAAGCTTAAATTATATTTTTATAAATTTAATTTAAAATAGAAAAGAAAGGAAAAAAATATTTAAAATTTTACTAAATTTTTTATATAGATAGACTTTTTCTTGTATTTTTAATATATATATATATATATATATATATATATATATATATAAAACGTACTATAATAATCGCAATATATAGTCTTCTTTACAAAGTGGCAAATTATAAATTTACAAATTTATCGGTTACTTTATAAATTTGAAACATTAATAATAATGATATATATATATTTATATATCATAAAAATAGGATTTAATTTAATTATTTATATACAGATATTTAATTTAGATTCTGTATTCGAATCAAATCTTCTTAATTTTAGCATTACACCTACCACATATACATATAATAATACTAAAAAATTAGAATAAGATTTTATAGAATGATATAATAAGACATATTATTAGTATTGAATAAATTATAACTGATTTATGGTCTATTTTAAGAAAATCAGACATAAATTAAGGTTGTAACTTCTATTTTAATATATAAGATTGTTTGTTACTACTTGTTTGATATCTATAAAAATAGATATTCTATATATTTTTGAAAAGGTTTTACTATACTTTTTATTTATTTTGTGAACAAAATTTTTGTAATGTATTGTTACCATCTAAAATTCCTAAACCTAAAATTTAATATCTAAACTTTTAAAGCTAAAGTACAAATAGTACTTAACGAAAAGTTTTTCTCAATAATTACATGTGCCTGATTCAGTCCTCTACGTGTTTCTAGCTATTCACATCACATCAAATGATACAAGCCCTTATGCCACTGGTATCTTCTTAACAACTTTACTAATTATATTGTTAGACTTTCACGCCATTTTACGAAACAGAACAAAAAGCCCATTAACATTTGCGTATCCAATAATTTTAAGAGAGAAAATGAAAGACCTTTTCTTTGACACCAACAGAAAATTTTTCTAACAAAAAATGTAAACACATCCCTTTCCTGGAAAAAAGTCGATTTGCCTATCAAATTGGGCTTATACGATTTTATTAATTATTCAAGCCCATTTTGATTACTATCATAATTTCCCATTTAGATTTATATTAATTGTATGATTAAGTAGGTTTTTGTCCAAAAAAAAAGTATGATTAAGTAGGTTTAGTACAATAAATTTCTATAAAACCCAAAAATGTATATATAATTAAATATAATAAATCAATTAACTTATTTTATAACATATTGCACACATTATTTATTTCAAGAAAATATATATGATCAAATCTGTATAAAATAATCACCTCATACCTATTTTTTTATTATTAAGGACTCAAAATATATATTCAAGATAAATAATGAATTATTATAATAAATAAATAATATATACAAAAAATGTTAAGTCCCCTTTCTGTTATATATATACATTTCAATTTTAACGCATATATATAAGCAACTCAAACATATGAAAAGTTTAAACAATTAATAAAATTGATACATACAAACTAAAAAATATATTAAACATCTTTTAAATATCGGTAAGTGGTAAAATATATACAATAAATCAGCTATGAAAACTTGAATAATATACAAGTTTGTTAAGATATCCGCGTGGACGTGTGGGTTCAGAATCTAGTTTATAAATTTAAACTAGATTCTTAATCCGTGAAACTGCGCGTGTTTATTTTCATATTATATATATATATATATATTTGTTTTATTAATAAGGACATTAGTCATACATTTAAATATTTATATAACTATTACAAACACAATAATTGTATAGGCTACATGGTAATATCAATGGTTCAATAGCTTCTTTTTGTATATTTATTATTGATTTGCATTTAATTATTAAATAAATCAATAATATGCATGAAAAATCATATTTGCAAATTATTTTATATTTTAATTTATATTAAATTTTGATCTTAGTTTCGAAGTTAGATTACAATGTAGCAAACTTTCTATGTTTATTTAGATAATATATTATTGTATATATAAAAGTTTAATATATGTTAATTTTATATATGTATTATATAGTTACTAATGTCAACCTGTTTTCAAAAATCTTTTTATATATTTTTAACATTAATATTTTATATTTATAAAAATAAAATTGATTAATTTCAATTTAATATAATTTTATAGCAGTTACTTTAGTATAATAATTTTCATTTAATATGATAAATTAGGATAGAAAATAGATAAAAGAATAGAATTTTTTTTTGTTTTATAAAAGACAACTGAATATATATTATTTTATAATTATATTTCATGACTAATTTGAAATTAGTGAAATATTTACATAATGTTTTTAAAATTAAGATTTTGCTAAATATTTTCAACAGATTTGTTTAAAATTTAATATATATTTCTATTTAGAATAAAAAGATATCAAAAAATATTATGATTAAATTAGTTACAAAGAAATGAAATTTTATTTAATAAATATTTTTAGTGGTGGTCCAACTAAAAAACACACACATAAAATGAGCCATGACTTCTCTTTTAAGATAATAGACTAGATTTTGGCCCGCGCTTGAGAAGCGCATGTTTTGTTTTGGTTGTAACAAAGTGTATCAAATGATTCACTTTCTGTTATATGATAGTTTTATATATGAAATTTGATGTATATTTTACTTTTTAGTAAGGTCTTTTCATTGAGTATTATTAACTTCGGAGTCTTGTAAGAAAGAATAGCTTCTTTTCCTTTTCTGATCAGATGTCACACTTTGTTGTCTCCCATTGTTGTTTATGTTCTCGTTAGTCATAGAAGCAGCAATGGTGATATCGATGAAGGCATGAAAATGGGATGAAACCTAAACCTTTATATTTTTAGCTTCTGACCGAAGTTTTGACCTGCGCTATAAATAAGTTTTATAATTTAATCTATACTATTATAAAGTGAAAACATTTTTGTTGAAGAATATAAATATCGTTGTTTCAATTCATCTGCCTCTAGTATTTCAGGATTAACAAACATCTGACTTACATCATAAGCATTTGAAATTTGAACGTCACCTATAACCAAAAATAAATCATAAGAATTTGAGTAATTTGTTTTCTGACATAAAATAAAAAATGAAGGAATGCTAAAAATATTGAGTTAGTAAAAACATCTTTCCAACTATATAAATAATGGTCATTTAGTACAAAATCGAAACATAAGTTTTCATTTTCAAAGAGTACCTCCATATTTCCCAATCTTAGCAAGTCGTAGAAGACATATCACCATGCATTCTATTTCTTGGCTAGGTGTATCAAGATTCTCAGCAAATTTACCCCAGAGGCATCAAGCTAATCTATGACCATTAATAGAATTATATATCAAGTTATAAATCAATATGTTTATAGGCCTATATCTTTTATATTAAATATATAAAACTTACGAAATATCAACGAGACTAAACTCCAACTTATTCCTTTGTTTCTCACCACAACACCCTATGGTTTCCAGATCACCCAAGTCTTGAACTTGTCCAATAACATAAAAAAAAACATTAGCATTTAGGTTAAACTTTTACAAAATGAAGATATCTAAAAACAATTATCATTTAGGTTAAACTTCAGTTTTAATAGTATAGATAGAAGGACACCAAAGTGTTAGCAAGAACAATGATCTTGTTCATTCGAAAAACCAAATCAAAACGCAAAAGAAAAAGAACCACAACAGGGAATTCTTGAGTTACCTAACCACAACAGGGAATTCTTGAGTTACCTAAATCTTAGTCAGTCATTTATTCCATAGTCCTCTCCATATATATATATATATATATATATTTCCGCGACAATGTATGATTGGATTTCATCTAGATAATGTCACATATTTCAGAAATTTAAATGATCATTTAAATAAAATAATTGATCATTTAAATTATTTTTTTTCATAGAAAAAAAAAATTAAATAATCAATTTATTTTATTTAACTAGAAACCAACATTAATTATCTAATCACGCCATATTTATTACTTTTGAAATAAACTGAGCAATAATTCGAAACTCAAGCACATGTTATACATGAAATAAATAATATATATAATTTTCTTGGGGTTAAATCGAAAAGACACTAACTAGATAAGAGCTGATACACAGTGGTGGCCTGAAGAAAAACATTACAAGCACTAACCAGATAAGAGTTGATGCACAGTGGCGGCCTGAAGGGAAATAGTACAAGCTTGCTGCCGCAAATAATATAGTCAAAATATCAGCCATTTTTACATGATATTTTCAGCAGGTCATATGGTTAAAACAATGAATGTGTGGTTTAGAGGTTTAATGTTCAATTTGTCATTTATACACATTTTTTTTCCTTCTAATTAAGTTACCAGCCCACAAAATTTATTTTTCTTCTAGCTCACATAGTTGTAGGACCGATTCTGCTGATACAAATATTTTTTCTTTACTCTGGCTTAACCTCCAATTGGAGCTTTTTAAACTTGTGTTATATTGACCATTCACTCTCTGCTGTATTGATCTCGTTAAAATAAATCTGTAACAGGCTAACCAAAGAAAATGAAAGGTGAACATGAAACGTTATAATAGTTTCTTTATATATAAACCAAAATCAAAATCAGAAAAAATCAAATATTTATTACAATCAAGAAGATTTATCTCCCTAATCCTGTCCATCTTAGCAAGTGAGCTTAGGGCATTTTGTGTCACGTCAACATTCCTGAATTTGTAACTCTTTTTTTTCTTTATCGAAATTTATATGAGAAATATCCTTACCAAACCGTGTATGTTGCGTTTGTTTTATTCGGTGGGCCCATCGTTATTACAGAAACTTGGTCCGGCCCGACATTTCTCTTAGAGTTCTCTAAGCTTCTTCATCTTTGATGTTCAACGCTGATGGCCATAATTTCTAAAAAATACTTCTGAAACGTTTGTGCTTCTCTTTAACTCCACAATTAATCTAGTCAATCTAGTGGAACAGGTCGGGGTTTTCGGCTTCACAGCGACACTGAATTTCTTTGAGGAGCAGAACGCAATGTACTCGCCAATCACAAACGATGATGGAATGTACAAATACCTGAAAATAGTGACCATTGATTTGTTGGAAGACAATCACTTCGCGGTGGCTCCACAAGTGATGGGAGCTGAAGACTTTGCATTCTACTAACAGGTCATCCCGGCCGCATTCTATTTCACTGGAATAAGAAATGAGGAAATTGGATCAATCCACATTAGTCATTCAATCCACATTAGTCATTCACCGCATTTCATGATCAACGAAGATAGTTTACCAGTTGGAGCCGCTGTTCAGGCCGCCGTTCTGAGAGATACTTAAATGATAAACGTTCATAAGAATTAAGACAATCTTCCCAAATTTTTTTGGGTAATTTTGTTTTAGGTGTTGCATAAAATTATTATCCATCTTTGTGTCGACAGTGTTTCTGAACTTTTTTTTCCTTTTTCTTTTAAACATTTTTAAACGTGTAGACCGCATATATTGCATACGAAGTAGTGGTCTTTATATCTACATAGTATTGTTTCGGTCAACGTTTTCAGGATTTTTATTTTACATGGATTTATTGGAATGTGATATGCTACGAAGTTGGTAGGTTAAACTTGTTGCAACAATTATTGCAAGTCTATTGGGCTAAGTAAAAATGAAGTATATGTGAATAGAATTTTATATGTCTATTTGGCTGAGTGAGAATATAATCTAATGTGAAGTAAATATTGTACTTTATATGGAGAAAATCCATTACATTTTGCAAGTCCTTAGGCTGAGTAAAATGATGGAAAAACATTTTACTAAGTTGAAGACTAAGCTAAGTCTATTTGGTGACAAATGGCATAATCTAAGTAAACTTGGTGACTAAGCTATCTTAATAACCAAGTTACCAATTTAGTGATAAATATCTAAACTAAAGTACATTTGATGACTAATCAATGTGAGTTAGTGACAAATGGCTTAACTAAAGTACACTTGGTAACTAACCAAGGTGACTTAGTTACAAATGACAAAAGCTTAGCAAATTCAGTGACAAATGTCTAAATTGCTAATGACTAAACTTTGTGAATCTCTCCTATAAATAAACATCTTACCTCTCCATAAAACAACGAGATACACACACTTTCATAAACTTTTGAACTAAAGAACTCACTCATAAAAAGTTCCAGCAATACTTCTAGTCTTTCAAAGTAAGTCTCGAGAGTATAGTATGGTTGTTATGTTCGTAGATTCTGTTTTGGGTGATGCAAAACTGTCTAACGTGGTTTTATCCTGGAACTCAAAAATCATAGAGAAACCGTCTCACATACGGGTGATTTACTGAGTTAAGGAAAGTGATCATATCACGACTCCACGTATTCGTCTTTTTCCTATTGCTTGTCAACATTTATTATCGCTTTATATTATTGTTATCATCACATTTTGATTCTTAATTTTCAATCTGGATTCTCGTGTCCTAACATACTTCACTCAGTAAATCCCTTCCTGCTTATAGCTTGAATCAGATTGAATATTGCAAAAAGTATTTCTAAACGATTTTATAATCGGTTTTATAAAATGTTTTTAATCAGTCCAAAATTGTTCTGAGAACGCTCTTAGCTTTTCTTAATAACGTTTTGGAATTGGAGATGAATGATCTTTAGAAAATGATTTACGTGACATTCATTTGAAAGGATCAAGAACTCATTTTTCTAAAAATATATAGTGTTTAGGATAGCCATTTGGCGAATCCGAAAAATGACTATCAAAGTTCAAGAACGCTTTTTAGTGATTCCAAGAACAATTATTAGCAATTTAAATTGCTTACTAGAATTGAGTTCACAGTACTTACTACGGTTTGTTTATTGTGAACAGATTCAAAAATGGAAAATGTCCAAGGGGTAGTTCGAACAGTGAGGAGGCAACCCAAACCGGGAATGGCCAACCACTTGGAACTCAAACTTCACAACTTCTGGTTGTACCAAGCAACATAGGTGGACTTCCGCCCGATAGTTTTGATGGATCAAACTTTAAACAGTGGCAGCAAAGGATACATTTCTTTTTAAGTACACTGAATTTGGCTAGGTATCTTACCAAAATCAAACCAGTGTTACCTGTGGATAATACAGATCCGAGGGAATTGGCGAGCCTTGAAGCATGGTGAATTCCTATGTAAAGGCTATATCCAAAATTGTTTGGTGGACCAGATTTTTAATGTATACAGTGAGGTTGAAACCTTCGAAAACCTATGGGATACTTTGGAGAAGAAATACAAATCCTTCAATGCAGGCTCGGGAAAATTTCTACTGCAAATTTTCTCAACTTTTTGATGGTCGATTCACGACCTATCATGGAACAAGTACATGAGCTAAAATTGATCTTTCAAGAGATCGCTGATGAAGGTATGAAGCTTTGTGAGACTTTCACGTAAATTGCTTCATTGAGAAAATTCCTTCAAGTTGGGAAGACTTCAAAAATTATCTTGCTTACAAGCAAAAGTTCTTGACTTTGGCAAACTTAATTACCTGGCTTCAGAATGAGTCATTGAAACGTCGAAAAGATGGGCCATTCTGTACTCAAGATGCTAATATTTCTGAGTATAGGAACAAGGGTATAGGGAAGGCAATATTTCAAAAATCCAAGCCGAAGCTTGTTCACAAAGCACTCTCGGGCTTCAAAAGACAAGCTCAACCTCCCATGAAGAATAAATTCGGAAGGAGATGTCGCCATTGAGGCAAGATGGGTCATAAATCATCTGAATGTCGCTGGAGGCTATGGGGAAAAAACAATTCAACCTCAATGAAGCAGATCTGTGTGATATGGTCACAGAAGCTCATATGGTTGAAGAAAATTTGGTCGTATGACAAAGGTGCCACCACACATATCAGCATCAATAGAGATATGTTCAGTACCTATTAGAAGTGTAACTCTGAAGATCATGTGAAGATGGGAAACATATCTCAATCTAAGATCGAAGGTACTGGAAAGGTTTTGTTGAAGATGACTTTTGGAAGGGAGATCACTCTCACCAACGTAAAACATGCTCCATACATGAAGAAAAATCTGATTTTCGGATCTCTGATGAGTAAGCACAGTTTTGGAATCAACTTCGAATCCGACCAGCTGATACTCAGAAAGAAGGTGTTTTCATAGGAAAATACTTCGTTAAATCTGGATTAGTCAAAATTTGTGTAATGACAATCCTTAAGAACAAACAATAGACATGTTTCTGACAATTAATGAATAAGAATCCAGTTGCTTATATCATTAACTCTTCTAATATTTGGCATGACAAATTAAGACATGTAAATCAAAAGTCTATAGAAAGACAAATGAACCTAAACATGATCGCGAGGTCCAAAATTAGTAAAGATACTAGGTGATTACCCCCTCTCATACGCGGAATAAAATTTCTATACAAAAAAATATTTAATACTAACTTTGATAATTCAACCATCGTTTCATAAGTTCTCAAACGTAGAATAATGACACTTAATATAAGGTTGTTGAGTATGGGATCATGTTGATATTTTTTTAACCTATTTAATTCATAATAGATTTCAATGATATCACCGGGATGTTACCATTCACATTATCACTTCAGTATAAAAAATTGTATTTATGAAATGATAACATTTGAGATCCACGCTTGCGCCGAATGAACATTAATTATGTACTGCGAAAAAATACATTAATTATGTATACAAATTATTGATACATATTATTAAATTTTTTTGTTCAATTACGTATTATGAAATAATAAATATATTAAATATTTGATAATTAAGTAACTATTACGTATAAAATTAAGTTGGAGTAAGACAAAGAAAAATAATGTCTTTTTTTTTATTTACAATACTTTGGTTGGCAAAAAAACAAAAAAAAAACATCATTTATTTATTTTATACGGCATATAAATAAAATAAAATAATAATATTTACATAGATATATTATATATATTTTAATAGGATTATTTATTATTGAGGCTTTGTACTTATATGATTTTATTAAAAAAAATTATATCTTCTGGAACAAAATTTTATTTTTATAAATATGAATATTTATTAATTGAGGCTTCCTACTCAATATAATATTTGATATTAACATTTTTATGTATTTTGTATATGATATTTATTTTATTTAAACGATATTGAAAAAAAATATATATATATATATATTTATTTAATTTTATTATATATTAAATGTGACGCCATATTTTTATGATTTTTATAACTATTTGTATTTTATTATAACAAAAAGTTAAAGCCTTGATTACAAAATGTTCGTTGTGGGATTTTAATATATAGTCTTAGTAATTTATAGTCCTTTAAAAAATTCATAATATAGCATATAAAAAAAATCTAAATTTTGATTATATGGTTAATGTAGTTGTTTAAATTTTTTAAGAATATAAAATTAAAAAAAAATAATTGAGGATACAAGAATTGTTTTCAAATATTTATTAGTCAAAATCATTAATTATCATATATATGTTAACCATATTAGGTAATTTCGTAACCTATTTGTAAGAAAATAATGTAGAATATTCTTTTGTACTCTTTTAATTAATTTGATAGTTAGTTTAATAAAATCTATAATATATGTTTGGATGGACCAACCTTTTTTCTAAGGATTCTAAAATCATTGTGGTGACGACACGTGGCTACCAAAACATGTTGTAATGTTTCTCAATTAATATATATGGAATATGTGAAGTTTGTGTCCAAGCAAAACTCACAAAAGCACCATCACCTCATGTCGGAAAAACAACCGAACCTCTAAGTTTAATACACACAGATTTGTGCGATTTAAAGTACGTACAAACCAGAGGCGATAAAA
Organism: Eruca vesicaria subsp. sativa; assembly: GCA_932364175.1. Classification (NCBI taxonomy): domain Eukaryota; kingdom Viridiplantae; phylum Streptophyta; class Magnoliopsida; order Brassicales; family Brassicaceae; genus Eruca; species Eruca vesicaria. The sequence goes on along the minus strand of CAKOAT010802931.1, from coordinate 131,288 downwards.
AGTATTTTGTGACTTCCATTGATGATTTCACAAGGTACTGCTACGTATACTTGTTACGTAGTAAAGATGAAGTGTTGGAAAAGTTCAACGAGTACAAACTCAAAGTTGAAAGACAACTCGAAAAGACTATTAAAATAGTCAGAAGTGATAGAGGAGGCGAGTATGATGGACGATTTAATATGTTTTGTCAACAAAATGACATTACATCCAAGCACACCTCCTTATTCACCAGAATCTAACAAATTTGCGGAACGAAAGAACCAAACTCTCAAAGAGATGATGAATGCATTTTTGCAGGAATCTGGTGTAGCCCAGCATCTGTTGGGGGAAGCTCTTCTCTCCGCAAACGAAATCCTCAAAAAATACCTCATAAGGTATCTGGCAAAACGTCATATGAATTTTGGAAAGATAATGTACCTTCGTACAAATACCTCAAAGTGTGGGGATGTCTAACAAAAATGGCAGTACCACCTCCTAAAAAGGTTACAACTGCACCGAAAACCATGGATTGTATATTCATCGGTTATGCACGCAATAGTAATGCTTATATGTTTCTGGCTAAATCAGACATACCTGAAATTCATGTCAATACAATCATGGAATCAAATAACGCTTCATTTTTGAAAATATATTTCCATGTAAGGATAAATAATATCCGAAATGCACCCGTGAAGAAAGAGAAGTGATGACCTCTGGTTATGAGACAAGTACTTCTGGAACTTCTGAAATCATAGCAGAAGAAATAAAAGACGAACCTAGACAAAGCAAAAGATCTCATAAGGAAAATTCATATGGTGAAGATTTCATAATGGTAGTTCTCACTAGGAATGAGCCAAGATCTTACACCAAAGCCATGTCTACACCTTACGCACCTTTTTTGAAGGAATGAGTCAATAGTGAAATGGATTCTATAATACAGAACCATACTTATAAACTAACTGAGTTATCTCAAGGGTTCAAAGCACTAGGATGTAGATGGCTCCTCAAAACCAAGTTGATAATTGATGGCTCAACTGATAAGTACAAGGCTAGTCTTTTGGTGCAAGGAAATAAACAAAAAGAAGGTCTAGATTTCTTTGACACTTATTCTCCTGTGACGAGAATAACTTCAATCAGAATATTGATTGAAATTTCATCATTAAGTGACTTGTAAATCCATCAAATAGATGTGAAAGCTACCTTTCTAAACGAACATTTAGAAGAGGAGATATACATGAAATAACCCGAAGGATTCATTATCCCGGGTCAAGAACACAAAGCCTGTCGACTTTTGAAGTCATTGTATGGACTCAAGTAAGCACCGAAAAATGGAATGAAAATTTTGATAATGTAATGATGTCAAATGGATTCAGCATCACCAAATCTGATAGATGCATTTATTTCAAAAGTACTCCTTGATATACCATGATTTTGACCCGTTTTTGGTCATATTTTCTATATGTTTTTATTATAATTATCTATGTTTTGGAGTCTATTAGGTATATTTTCAGGTTCATGAGCATTTTGTCCTAAAGTGATGATTTAGGTGCCTTATGGAGCTTAAAGGAGAGTTTTACAAGTTGACTATGAAGATCCGACATTGAGAGACACATATCGATCGATACACACCTTGTGTAATCGATCGATGACGATTCCATAGAAGTTGAAGTCGAGATACTCCATCGATCGATGTACGCAATGTACCATCGATCGATACAGAGCGTGATGAGCAAGATTTACTTAGCCGACTTGAAGCCCAAGTTCTCACCAAATTACAAGACTGCCCCTGACGAGTTTTTAACCTAATTGTACTCCATATTTATAGTTATGCCTATGAGCCCTAGAGACAGAAGGAGATCTATTAAGAAAGTTTTGTATTCTATTTTTACCTAAGCAATAAAAGTATTTTCTTTTCATCTTATCCTTTTGCTATGAATCTCTTGGCTATGTCTGAGTAGATTCATCTGTTAGATTTGGGGTTCAAATAGTTATGAGGGATTAGCCCCAACTATGGATTGTTGAGTTGTTATATTCATTATCCAAATGAACCCTAATGCTTACTCTAGATTTGCTACCTAGAGTTATGATTATGGNTCTTGGCTATGTCTGAGTAGATTCATCTGTTAGATTTGGGGTTCAAATAGTTATGAGGGATTAGCCCCAACTATGGATTGTTGAGTTGTTATATTCATTATCCAAATGAACCCTAATGCTTACTCTAGATTTGCTACCTAGAGTTATGATTATGGAGTGACTAATCTAATAGTCATCTTCCTGAAATCATTTGGCAAAATCCAGACTCTATTAAGGCTCGATGCAACAGCCGGTCTGATAGAAATTCTCGGGTGAACACAGTTTCAATCCGATCTGATACTTTATATCGATCGATACTCCTCTAGAGTCATCGATCGATGTGGGTGTCGAAATCCACCTACTGTCAAATAATCGTAAATAAGGAAACTTCGGGAAAAGCCTAAGTTTCCAGGGAACCGGCTATCTGCAGAACCGCACAACGAAGATTAAGATAACAAGAAAACTTAGAATTATTAAAAGATAAACGAAAATCGAGAGCAAAGAGGTTCTTATTCCGAACCTGTGTTGAACTGGTACAAAGAGAGTAGCCGAAAACTTAAGAACAAAAAACCCTAATTGAGACGCAGCTCGCTAACAGAAAAACGGAAAGATTCCTAAATGCTATTTATGGTGGTGAGAGCTCTGAATTTCGTGTCTCTTGCTTCTGCCCTAGACCTCCTATTTATATACTCCTCGCCTTGGTCATTCGGTCTTTCCATTTTGCCCAGATTCGACTATATCGGGAATTTTCCATTTTTCTCGATCCTTCCTTTTCTTCCGCGGAAATCTTCTATTTTTCTTCAAACCTTCCTTTTATCTTTAAACTTGACTTTTATTTTCCTCCTGCGAGTAAACCGTCAAAACGTTATCAAATCTGCGGGTTAGATTCTGTTAAGATCGCGAGATGGGTTTTTATCGCGTTTTAGGTCCTTTCGGGCCGTTTTGCGATAAATCCGTTTTCCGACTTTTTACGGGATCGTTTCCTGATCTGACGTCGTTTTTAATAAATTACTCGAGTTAATCGCAAGGTTTTACGATTTACTCGAATTTTTATTAAAAACACGTTTTTACGACTTACACGGCGTTTTTTTATTAAAAACGCGTTTTTATGATTTCTACGAGAAATCTCGAATAAATCGTACAGTTTAGGCAATGTTTGGTGTTTCGTTTAACCGTTGCCGTTTTATACGATTTCCTCGAGTTCTTTCCGAGAAAGCGAAGTTTTACGGTTTTTATCGTAAAACTCGAACGGTAAGGCGGATCGAGATGGAACGGGAGATGTTTCGGCCGTAGTTTAGAACGTGACCTTGTCGAAAGACGTAAGTTTCGAATCGGGAATGCGGGAGATCGAGACGTGGAATATCCAGGAAGTCTCTAGTTCGCCCATCGGCGAACTAAGCCGGGCCGGCTTAGTTCGCCGATGGGCGAACTAGTAGAGTGTCCCCTAGTTCGCCCATCGGCGAACTAAGCTGGCTCGGCTTAGTTCGCCCATGGGCGAACTAGTTGTGACTAGTTCGCGTTTTACGGCTATTTCGGTTTTTTTTGCGGTTTCGTAAAACGATTCTAGAGTTTTATAAAACGATCTTCGGATTTCATAAAACGATCTTCGAGTTTTATAAAACGATCTTCGAGTTTTACAAAATGATCCTTAAGTTTTATAAAACGATTCCTCGAGTTTTATAAAACTATGTTCGAGTTTTATAAAACGATTCTCGAGTTTTATAAAACGATCCTTAGGTTTTATAAAACGATTTCTCGAGTTTTATAAAACGATCTTCGAGTTTTATAAAACGATCTTCGAGTTTTATAAAACGATTCTCTAGTTTTATAAAACGATCCTTAAGTTTTATAAAACGATCTCTCGAGTCTTATAAAATGATCTTCGAGTTTTATAAAACGATCTTCGAGTTTTAGATAACAATTCTCGAGTTTTATAAAATGATTCTCGAGTTTTATAAAACGATCCTTAAGTTTTATAAAACGATTTTCTGAGTTTTATAAAACGATCTTTAAGTTTTATAAAACGACCTTCGAGTTTTATAAAACGGCTTTTCAAGTTTTATAAAACAATTCTCGAGCTTTATAAAACGATCTTCGGGTTTTATAAAACTACTTCTCGGGTTTTATAAAACTATTCTCGAGTCTTATAAAACGATCTTCGGGTTTTATAAAACGGCATTTCGAGTTTTATAAAACGGTCTGCGAGTTTTATAAATGACTTTGAGTTTTATAAAACTACTCCTCGGGTTTTATAAAACTGTTCCTTTTGTATTTTTGGGGGAATTTTGGTTATTAATTCTGTTGTACCGATTTTGACCCCAACAGTTAGCCCCCTAGCTCGTAAGAATCGTGAGATTCTTGCGAGTGGATTGAGCTCGTTTGGCAAGTTTGGTGGAATTAGGCGGAATTTTAATGGCCAAAAGTCCAAAGATGAATAGTAAAATTCTTCCCTATAAGTATATGGAGTAAAATTTTGAATTCTTTACTCCATCTTTTACAACTCATTCAAGAAATTTTTCTCTCCACTTTCTCTGAAGATCTTCAAACATGTTTTCAAGAAGAAAGACTCGTTCCTCAACTAGTTCCAATTTTCACAATTCTGAGGGAACGAGTTCGCAGCCTCCAGCCTTGGCTCCGAAAGAAGAGTATCCGTCCCCGTTAATCGATCCGGCGGACCTCGAGGCTTTTTGTGCGCTCAGAGACGAGTCGGGGTCCGCTAGGCCTGGAACTTGGGTTCCGGCTTTGTCGGACGTCGATCAAATTTCCGGACGTCCGAGCTTGACGGTTTTTAACAGTATCGATTACATGCGCGAATTCTTCCGAGTTCCAGAGGCCGTCGAGTTTCGTTCCCCACTTGCTTGGGAACACGACAGGGATGCGCCCGAGGGTTTTTTCACATGTTACTACTTTTTCTTGCAACAGTGCCACTTATGGTTTCCGATCCCGGAAGTCATTGTTCATTACCTTCACAGGCTGGGACTATCGATTAGTCAATTGACTCCTCCAAGTTTAAAGCAACTCGTTGGTCTTTTGACGCTGAGTTACGAGCAGGGAATCACTCTTACCGTCGATCGTCTCGAGGGTCTTTTAAAGCCCACATGGCAATCGCGGAGGATCACTCTATGCCCTCGTGATGAAATTGTTACGAGCTGCTCAACGCTTTCTACTTCTTGGAAGAAAAATTTCTTCTATGTTCGTATCAACGGTGCGTCGGTCGAGGAGGGTAGCATTCCACTCTTTACGACCACGTGGGGTCGGAGAGGTATGCGACTCAAATTTACACGAACCCTCTTCTTCTTCTTATTATTATTTTATTTTTTTAAATGACTTTCTGTTGTTCCGCAGTGACCAACCCTTTGCCTCCGTATCCCGCGGATCTTTCGGACATCACCACTTCTCTCAAACGTGGTGAAGTTGGTTGGTGCAGTTTTTCTCCGCAACGTGTCCGTCAAGCGGTTGCCCTCTTCCGATCTCGGCTTTTTGCAGATTCTCCGATTTACGAAGAGGATCCGTTTATCGGAGAGTTCATTCCGCATGTTCCCTCGATGGGGAGTGGCAAATCACGCTTCCGAAGGGATAAAAATCCGGTAATTGAAGACGATGACTCTGATCGCGCGGCTTCTCCTGATAATATTCTCAAGGATTTTCTTGATAGTCAGGCGGAAGATGGCGTCTGGACGAAGGCAGGCGGATCATCGACCTCCCATTTTCCGGACATTGACCATGATCAAGTTCCGGAGCTTATTAGGGGGTCTGAGATAGCAAAGGAGGTACGTGCGTTTATCTTTTTCGAGCAGTTTTTATGACATTGCTTAATTCTTCTCTTTGGTAGGGTTTCCTTATCATGAGCCGAGCCCTCGACAACCGTACTGCTGAGGCTCGCCTTGCCGAGTTTCGAGCGAACATGGCCGAAAAGGAAGTCGCTCGTCTTTAGGCAGAGGTTGAGGCCAACCAAGCCGAAGAAGTGGTTGCGAGGGAGGTTGCTCGCGTGAGGGATGAGTGTGCAACCAGGTCTCGTCGTGCCAAGGAGCTTTATGACCAAAGGATTCGCCGTGCTCGTCGTGCGGGCAAACGAGAGGTTGCCGAGGAGAGGAAGGCTCGTCGCGAGCGATTTGCAACCGGTTGTTTGGATGCGGAAGCTGTTCAACGAGCGCATGGTGATTATCGCGAATGTCGCGGGATCGTTCATGGGTTATCCCTGACTCAGAATGAAGGGTATTCGCTTGCTAAGGAATTCCCCGTGCGATGGGAAAACTTGGATCGGGAAAGAGATATGCAGTCCGAGATTTTCGACCTTAAGGCGCGCATGTAGGATCAATGGAATCCCGTCGTGGTGTCGCCGGATTCGGTCGAAGTCGGTCCTGGGATTTCGGATGTAGATGGTGAAGTCGATCAGCCTGTGTTTGATGAGTTTGATGTGTGATGTTATTAGTTTTTAATTTTGTTGTTTTTCCGGGACTGGCCGTTGGTGGCTTTGAATCCCTACCACTGGGCGGTGTGTACTTGGATGCTTTTAATAAGAAAATATTTTCTAAGTATGAAATTCGTTTTTTATGTTAGATGTAGAGGAAAGAATACGAGTTGTCATCTCGTACCTAACTCTTCGGTGTAAATCGTCCGATTCGTTAACTCGGGAGATTTCGATTTTCGTGAGTGTTTAGATGTGGGCGAAGAGACATGCCTTTAGGATCTCGATTCAAGCCTTGAGACGTTAGCGACCAATGTGCTGGGTTTAGGGCAAGACCTAGGTTTACTTTCGGATTGGGGCTGTGCGATGACTAATCGGCTTTCGTTTTGCCCGTTGCGATTTTACCCTGATTCCATACCGATTTAGAATCCGCGATAGGTTCTCGGCTTATACGATTCGTATGGTTGGAACCGAGCATCTCACCGAGAACAATTTCTAAGTTGCTTGGAAGTTCTGACCAAAAATTTGGATTTCTTTTATAGCGCGCTATTTTATCCTCGTCGGATGTATGCGGACCGATAGGTCGGTGCGTTTGTTTAGGACGGCTAGCGTGCTCGACGGGGCCAATCGCCGAGCGTTCGTGTTTTTATAGTCGCGGACGGACTTTGGGGAGATATTTTTCTTTGAGAGTTTAGGCGACATCTCGCCAGTTCTTTCCGAAAATATTTTGATATGCAAATTTTTATAAAAACGATTGAGTAGTTGTTACTGCGGAAGCGATTTTCCGGATTTGCGTTTTTCGATGGTAGCAGAGATATTCTAACTTTGTCTTTATTAAAAATTTCGAAAATTTTTCGATTACAAAGCTAAAAGAAATTTTGTAGAAAAATTTTGGGAGTATACGAATACTCGTATACTCACCCACTCCCCCCCCCCTTGTTTTGGAAGGGGGGATAGCTGAACTCGTCTTTAGGCGAGCTGCCTACGTATTCCCTTCGGAAATCAAGCCATCTCGTAGTTCTGATTGTTTGCGCGAGTGTGCTTACTCGGCCGTCGTAGACTTCTCGATCGCTTCAGTCGCGGGATCGATGTCTTTGTCCGGGATTGTCTCCTCCGGTTGGGGGGAAGCGAAGGGTGCGGAAACTTCTGGTTTCTCGGCCGTTGCTTGCTTTGGGTCGTCTTCTGTTGGCGGTGGCGTAACCTTTTCCCGTTTTGGTTTCACGATCGCGACCGCCAATTGCCTCAGCTTATGTTCGGCCAGGAAGCAAGATCGCGATTGTCTTTGGCATCCCCAAATTACTGCGACTCCCGTAGGCGTCGGGAATTTGATGCCTAAGTGATACGTGGACAGAACCGCCTTCATGGAATTTATCCAAGGCGTGCCCATAATCACGTTATAGATAGCCGGGAAATCGACTACCGCGAAGTTAACGATTTTCGTCACTTCTTTCGCGGCGACCGGTGTTCGGATTGATCCCAGGGTCATTGCGGTTTCGCCGGAGAAACTAGTCAGCGGTTTTGGAATCGGCTCAACTTCCGAGAGGTCGATTCCCATGCGTGCTAGCGTGTTGCGGAAGATGACATTGACCGTGCTTCCGGTATCAACCAGGATTAGAGCAACCTCTAGATCGCTTATCACCAAATCGATGACAAGGGGATCGGCATGCGGTTGGTCAATTCCACCGGTTTCAGCATCGTCGAAAGAGATTACCCCTGTCGGAGAATCGTCCGTCGGCACCTTCCAACTCGAGCCGGTTTCGGCTTTACGTTGGTAGGATTTTATTGACGAGACGGTATCGTTAAAGTATGGCGATTCGCCGATGATCATGTTGATTTTTCGGCGGTTAGCATCGTTACCCTTCTCGTCTACTCTTCGTCCGCGCTTTTCGCCCGACTGATTTCCCTGAGGCGGGGTTTGCGCGTTTTTGTCATTCTTCGGGACGCGGTCCGAATCGCGGATGAGATCCTTGACACTAGATATCTCGGAAAGTTCTCCCGCGACTAATTTTGCGGCAAGTCTGGCGCCGAGAACTTTACAATTCACGGTGGAATGCCCGTGGGTTTGGTGGAGGTCGCAGAAAGAATTCTCGTAGTACTTCGAATTTCTCGTCCACGTGTTACCCGTAGTTCGCCCTTGCTCCGAACCGGAGTTGATGGTGTAGTTATGCGCCCCTCGGAGATCATGTCCCTCGTGATGGACGAATTTGTCGTTACGAGAGCTTCTCTTTTTCTGCTTCTGCTCGGACGCGTTATCCTTCGCGGATGTTTTCGTCGGCTTATGCTTCTCGGACAGGATTTTAGTTTCCTCTTCGATAGTTACGAAGTCAGTGGACTTATGGAGCGCATCCTGGATCGTCCGCGGTTTCTCGAGAGTTATCCATTTGCGGAACTTTGATTTATACCAGAGCGATTTCCTTAACGCGTCGATGGCGGCTTTGTCGCTAATCCCGCTAACCCTAGCCATGACAAGTTGAATCTACTCATGAAATCACAGAGAGATTCGTCCTCCTTGTGCACCAAGCTCCAGAGATCGGCGTCGGAGGTTTCCGGGTTAATGAACATCGAGTACTGCTTCAGGAATTCCGAAGCCAGTCGACGGAAACTTCCGATCGAATTTCGCCTAAGTTTGGCGAACCATTCGAGCGCGGGTCCTTCTAGGTTTTCGACGAAGAGGCGGCAGTAGCCTGCGTCTTTTTCGTGGTCCTTGAGCTTGGCTCGTCCCATGGTGATCTGGAATGCTTGCAGGTGCGCTTTGGGATCGGACGTCCCGTCGTAGGTTGGCACCTTAAGCTCTCCGGGATCGGGCAGTTTGATCTCGGTGATGCGGGCCGTGAAGGGCGTTTTCCGAGACTCGTACAGTAGCCGATCGATCTCGGGTGCGGCGCTGGTAGCGTGGTGAATCTGAGATTTCACCGCTTTTACAGCTGCGGCCGTTTTGGTGATGTATTCGCGGAGATCGCGAATCTCGGTCAGATCGCCAGCAGTTTTCCGACCTTGTCGGCGTTTGCTGCGAGTGACCGGAGATCGCTCCTCGGTGGTTTTTGCGTATCGCGCGAAGTCGAGTTTCCCTTCGTCTCCAGTAAAAGGAACGTTCGGGAGACGACTCCGGTTGAGGACTGCGAGTTTTTCTTCTCCTAGGATGGACGTCGGCGTCTTCGTCTGTCGAGTCGGCCTGGTCGCTCGTTTCCAAGTTGACCATTTCGATGCCGTCGCTTTCGGTCTCCTGTTCGCGCATAGGAGATTTTTTCCGATTCGTTCATTGTCGTGCCAGGGTTTTCTTTTCCGGAATCTTTTTTCCGGTAAGTTTCCCTGCTCGATTCTGGGACGATCCGTAGGAGCGCCGAAGTCGAGTCTCCTTCCGCGAATCTTAGTAGTTCCGCGGGGGCGAATCGCTCTAGTTCTTGCGGTTAGGGTTTCGACCCGTTTTGCGAGCGAACCAATGAGCTTTTCCTGCTCTTCCGATTTTTTATTAAACTCGGAAAGCATCTTTTCGACGGTCTCAGCGTTAGCGTTCGTAGCGTTGGCCGCAGACGATCTCTCGAGTCTTATAAAATGATCTTCGAGTTTTATAAAACGATCTTCGAGTTTTATAAAACAATTCTCGAGTTTTATAACATGATTCTCGAGTTTTATAAAACGATCCTTAAGTTTTATAAAACGATTTTCTGAGTTTTATAAAACGATCTTTAAGTTTTATAAAACGACCTTCGAGTTTTATAAAACGGCTTTTCAAGTTTTATAAAACAATTCTCGAGCTTTATAAAACGATCTTCGGGTTTTATAAAACTACTTCTCGGGTTTTATAAAACTATTCTCGAGTCTTATAAAACGATCTTCGGGTTTTATAAAACGGCATTTCGAGTTTTATAAAACGGTCTGCGAGTTTTATAAATGACTTTGAGTTTTATAAAACTACTCCTCGGGTTTTATAAAACTGTTCCTTTTGTATTTTTGGGGGAGTTTTGGTTATTAATTCCGTTGTACCGATTTTCACCCCAACGGTTAGCCCCCCAGCTCGTAAGAATCGTGAGATTCTTGCGAGTGGATTGAGCTCGTTTGGCAAGTTTGGTGGAATTATGCGGAACTTTAATGGCCAAACGTT
>CAKOAT010802931.1:19591-120626 GCA_932364175.1 Eruca vesicaria subsp. sativa | reverse complement strand
AACTCATTCAAGAAATTTTTCTCTCCACTTTCTCTGAAGATCTTCAAACATGTTTTCAGGAAGAAAGACTCGTTCCTCAACTAGTTCCAATTTTCACAATTCTGAGGGAACGAGTTCGCAGCCTCCAGCCTTGGCTCCGAAAGAAGAGTATTCGTCCCCGTTAATCGATCCGGCGGACCTCGAGGCTTTTTGGGCGCTCAGAGACGAGTCGGGGTCCGCTAGGCCTGGAACTTGAGTTCCAGCTTTGTCGGACGTCGATCAAATTTCCGGACGTCCGAGCTTGACGCTTTTTAACAGTATCGATTACATGCGCGAATTCTTCCGAGTTCCAGAGGTCGTCGAGTTTCGTTCCCCACTTGCTAGGGAACGCGACAGGGATGCGCCTGAGGTTTTTTTCACATGTTACAACATTTTCTTGCAACAGCGCCACTTATGGTTTCCGATCCCGGAAGTCATTGTTCATTACCTTCACAGGCTGGGACTATCGATTAGTCAATTGACTCCTCCAAGTTTAAAGCAACTCGTTGGTCTTTTGACGCTGAGTTACGAGCAGGGAATCACTCTTACCGTCGATCGTCTCGAGGGTCTTTTAAAGCCCACAGGGCAATCGCGGAGGATCACTCTATGCCCTCGTGATGAAATTGTTACGGGCTGCTCAACGCTTTCTACTTCTTGGAAGAAAAATTTCTTCTATGTTCGTATCGACGGTGCGTCGGTCGAGGAGGGTAGCATTCCGCTCTTTACGACCACGTGGGGTTAGAGGTATGCGACTCGAATTCACACGAACCCTATTCTTCTTATTATTATTATTATTTTTTTTTTTAATGATTTTCTGTTTTTCCGCAGTGACCAACCCTTTGCCTCCGTATCCCGCGGATCTTTCGGACATCACCACTTCTCTCAAACGTGGTGAAGTTGGTTGGTGCAGTTTTTCTCCGCAACGTGTTCGTCAAGCGGTTGCCCTCTTCCGATCTCGACTTTTTGCGGATTCTCCGATTTACGAAGAGGATCCGTTTATCGGAGAGTTCATTCCGCATGTTCCCTCGATGGGGAGTGGCAAATCACGCTTCCGAAGGGATAAAAATCCGGTAATTGAAGATGATGACTCTGAGCGCGCGGCTTCTCCTGATAATATTCTCAAGGATTTTCTTGATAGTCAGGCGGAAGATGGCGTCTGGACGAAGGCGGGCGGATCATCGACCTCCCATTTTCCGGACATTGACCATGATCAAGTTCCGGAGCTTATTAGGGGGTCTGAGATAGCAAAGGAGGTACGTGCGTTTATCTTTTTCGAGCAGTTTTTATGACATTGCTTAATTCTTCTCTTTGGTAGGGTTTCCTTATCATGAGCCGAGCCCTGGACAACCGTACTGCTGAGGCTCGCCTTGCCGAGTTTCGAGCGAACATGGCCGAAAAGGAAGTCACTCGTCTTCAGGCAGAGGTTGAGGTCAACCAAGCCGAAGAAGTGGTTGCGAGGGAGGTTGCTCGCGTGAGGGATGAGTGTGTGACCAGGTCTCGTCGTGCCAAGGAGCTTTCTGACCAAAGGATTCGTCGTGCTCGTCGTGCGGGAAAACGAGAGGTTGCCGAGGAGACGAAGGCTCGTCGCGAGCGATTTGCAACCGGTTGTTCGGATACGGAAGCTGTTCAACGAGCGCATGGTGATTATCGCGAATGTCGCGGGATCGTTCATGGGTTATCCCTGACTCAGAATGAAGGGTATTCGCTTGCTAAGGAATTCCCCGTGCGATGGGAAAACTTGGATCGGAAAAGAGATATGCAGTCCGAGTTTTTCGACCTTAAGGCGCGCATGTGGGATCAATGGAATCCCGTCGTGGTGTCGCCGGATTCGGTCGAAGTCGGTCCTGGGATTTCGGATGTAGATGGTGAAGTCGATCAGCCTGTGTTTGATGACTTTGATGTGTGATGTTATTAGTTTTTAATTTTGTTGTTTTTCCGGGACTGGCCGTTGGTGGCTTTGAATCCCTACCACTGGGCGGTGTGTACTTGGATGCTTTTAATAAGAAAATATTTTCGAAGTATGAAATTCGTTTTTTATGTTAGATGTAGAGGAAAGAATACGAGTTGTCATCTCGTACCTAACTCTTCGGTGTAAATCGTCCGATTCGTTAACTCGGGAGATTTCGATTTTCGCGAGTGTTTAGATGTGGGCGAAGAGACATGCCTTTAGGATCTCGATTCAAGCCTTGAGACGTTAGCGACCAATGTGCTGGGTTTAGGGCAAGACCTAGGTTTACTTTCGGATTGGGGCTGTGCGATGACTAATCGGCTTTCGTTTTGCCCGTTGCGATTTTAACCTGATTCCATACCGATTTAGAATCCCCGATAGGTTCTCGGCTTATACGATTCGTATGGTTGGAACCGAGCATCTCAACGAGAACAATTTCTAAGTTGCCCGGAAGTTCTGACCAAAAATTTGGATTTCTTTTATAGCGCGCTATTTTATCCTCGTCGGATGTATGCGGACCGATAGGTCGGTGCGTTTGTTTAGAACGGCTAGCGTGCTCGACGGGGCCAATCGCCGAGCGTTCGTGTTTTTATAGTCGCGGACGGACTTTGGGGAGATATTTTTCTTTGAGAGTCTAGGCGACGTCTCGCCAGTTCTTTCCGAAAATATTTTGATATGCGAATTTTTATAAAAACGATTGAGTAGTTGTTACTGCGGAAGCGATTTTCCGGATTTGCGTTTTTGATGGTAGCAGAGATATTCTAACTTTGTATTTATTAAAAATTTCGAAAATTTTTCGATTACAAAGCTAAAAGAAATTTTGTAAAAAAATTTTGGGAGTATACGAATACTCGTATACTCACCCACTCCCCCCCCCCCCCGTTTTGGAAGGGGGGATAGCTGAACTCGTCTTTAGGCGAGCTGCCTACGTATTCCCTTCGGAAATCAAGCCATCTCGTAGTTCTGATTGTTTGCGCGAGTGTGCTTACTCGGCCGTCGTAGACTTCTCGATCGCTTCAGTCGCGGGATCGATGTCTTTGCCTGGGATTGTCTCCTCCGGTTGGGGGGAAGCGATGGGTGCGGAAACTTCTGGTTTCTCGGCCGTTGCTTGCTTTGGATCGTCTTCTGTGGGCGGTGGCGTAACCTTTGCCCGTTTTGGTTTCACGATCGCGACCGCCAATTGCCTCAGCTTATGTTCGGCCAGGAAGCAAGATCGCGATTGTCTTTGGCATCCCCAAATTACTGCGACTCCCGTAGGCGTCGGGAATTTGATGCCTAAGTGATACGTGGACAGAACCGCCTTCATGGAATTTATCCAAGGCGTGCCCATAAACACGTTATAGATAGCCGGGAAATTGACTACCGCGAAGTTAACGATTTTCGTCACTTCTTTCGCGGCGACCAGTAATCGGAATTATCCCAGGGTCATTGAGGTTTCGCCGGAGAAACTAGTCAGCGGTTTTGGAATCGGCTCAACTTCCGAGAGGTCGATTCCCATGCGTGCTAACGTGTTGCAGAAGATGACATTGACCGTGCTTCCGGTATCAACCAGGATTCGAGCAACCTCTAGATCGCTTATCACCAAATCGATGACAAGGGGATCGGCATGCGGTTGGTCAATTCCACCGGTTTCAGCATCGTCGAAGGAGATTACCCCTGTCGGAGAATCGTCCGTCGGCACCTTCCAACTCAAGCCGGTTTTGGCTTTACGTTGGTAGGATTTTATTGACAGACGGTATCGTTAAAGTATGGCGATTCGCCGATGATCATGTTGATTTTTCGGCGGTTAGCATCGTTACCCTTCTCGTCTACTCTTCGTCCGCGCTTTTCGCCCGACTGATTTCCCTGAGGCGGGGTTTGCGTGTTTTTGTAATTCTTCGGGACGCGGTCCGAATCGCGGATGAGATCCTTGACACTAGATATCTCGGAAAGTTCTGCCGCGACTAATTTTGCGGCAAGTCTGGCGCCGAGAACTTTACAATTCACGGTGTAATGCCCGTGGGTTTGGTGGAGGTCGCAGAAAGAATTCTCGTCCACGTGTTACCCGTAGTTCGCCCTTGCTCCGAACCGGAGTTGATGGTGTAGTTATGCGCCCGTCGGAGATCCTGTCCCTCGTGATGGACGAATTTGTCGTTACGAGAGCTTCTCTTTTTCTGCTTCTGCTCGGACGCGTTATCCTTCGCGGATGTTTTCGTCGGCTTATGCTTCTCGGACAGGATTTTAGTTTCCTCTTCGATAGTTACGAAGTCAGTGGCCTTATGGAGCGCATCCTGGATCGTCCGCGGTTTCTCGAGAGTTATCCATTTGCGGAACTTCGATTTATACCAGAGCGATTTCCGTAACGCGTCGATGGCGGCTTTGTCGCTAATCCCGCTAACCCTAGCCATGACAAGTTGAATCTACTCATGAAATCACGGAGAGATTCGTCCTCTTTGTGCACCAAGCTCCAGAGATCGGCGTCGGAGGTTTCCGGGTTAATGAACATCGAGTACTGCTTCAGGAATTCCGAAGCCAGTCGACGGAAACTTCCGATCGAATTTCACTTAAGTTTGGCGAACCATTCGAGCGCGAGTCCTTCTAGGTTTTCGACGAAGAGGCGGCAGTAGCATGCGTCTTTTTCGTGGTCCTTGAGCTTGGCTCGTCCCATGGTAATCTGGAATGCTTGCAGGTGCGCTTTGGGATCGGACGTCCCGTCGTAGGTTGCCACCTTTAGCTTTCCGGGATCGGGCAGTTTGATCTCGGTGATGCGGGCCATGAAGGGCGTTTTCCGAGACTCGTACAGTAGCCGATCAATCTCGGGTGCGGCGCTGGTAGCGTGGTGAATCTGAGATTTCACCGCTTTTACAGCTGCGGCCGTTTTGGTGATGTATTCGCGGAGATCGCGAATCTCGGTCAGATCGCCAGCAGTTTTCCGACCTTGTCGGCGTTTGCTGCGAGTGACCAGAGATCGCTCCTCGGCGGTTTTTGCGTATCGCGCGAAGTCGAGTTCCCCTTCGTCTCCAGTAAAAGGAACGTTCGGGAGACGACTCCGGTTGAGGACTGCGAGTTTTTCTTCTCCTAGGATGGACGTCGGCGTCTTCGTCTGTCGAGTCGGCCTGGTCGTTCGTTTCCAAGTTGACCCTTTCGATGCCGTCGCTTTCGGTCTCCTGTTCGCGCATAGGAGATTTTTCCGATTCGTTCATTGTCGTGCCAGGGTTTTCTTTTCCGGAATCTTTTTCCGGTAAGTTTCCCTGCTCGATTCTGGGATGATCCGTAGGAGCGCCGAAGTCGAGTCTCCTTCCGCGGATCTTAGTAGTTCCGCGGGGGCGAATCGCTCTAGTTCTTGCGGTTAGGGTTTCGACCCGTTTTGCTAGCGAACCAATGAGCTTTTCCTGCTCTTCCGATTTTTTATTAAACTCGGAAAGCATCTTTTCGACGGTCTCAGCGTTAGCGTTCGTAGCGTTGGCCGCAGACGCGTCTTTTGGTGGTGGTGTTTCAACGTTGTCGCGTTCGTTGCGAGTTTGGTTGTCACCAGTCATCGTTTCTTCGTTGGACATGTTGCGGCTACGGTGTAAGATAGATCCGACCCCCCTCCTTCTAGCGCCAAACTGTGGGTGTCGAAATCCACCTACTGTCAAATAATCGTAAATAAGGAAACTTCGGAAAACCCTAAGTTTCCAGAGGAACCGGCTATCTGCGAACCGCACAACGAAGATTAAGATAACAAGAAAACTTAAAATTATTAAAAGATAAACGAAAATCGAGAGCAAAGAGGTTCTTATTCCGAATCTGTGTTGAACTGGTACAAAGAGAGTAGACGAAAACTTAAGAACAAAAAACCCTAATTGAGACGCAGCTCGCTAACAGAAAAACGGAAAGATTCCTAAATGCTAGTTTTGGTAGTGAGAGCTCTGAATTTCGTGTCTCTTGCTTCTGCCCTAGACCTCCTATTTATATACTCCTCGCCTTGGTCATTCGGTCTTTCCATTTCGCCCAGATTCGACTATATCGAGAATTTTCCATTTTTCTCGATCCTTCCTTTTCTTCCGCGGAAATCTTCTATTTTTCTTCAAACCTTCCTTTTATCTTTAAACTTGACTTTTATTTTCCTCCTGCGAGTAAACCGTCAAAACGTTATCAAATCTGCGGGTTAGATTCCGTTAAGATCGCGAGATGGATTTTTATCGCGTTTTAGGTCCTTTCGGGCCGTTTTGCGATAAATCCGTTTTCCGACTTTTTACGGGATCGTTTCCTGATCTGACGTCGTTTTTAATAAATTACTCGAGTTAATCGCAAGGTTTTACGATTTACTCGACTTTTTATTAAAATCGCGTTTTTATGATTTCAACGAGAAATCTCGAATAAATCGTATATTTTAGGCAATGTTCGGTGTTTCGTTTAACCGTTGCCGTTTTATACGATTTCCTCGAGTTCTTTCCGAGAAAGCGAAGTTTTACGGTTTTTATCGTAAAATTCGAACGGTAAATCGGATCGAGATAGAACGGGAGATGTTTCGGCCGTAGTTTAGAACGTGACCTTATCGAAAGACGTATGTTTCGAATCGGGAATGCGGGAGATCGAGACGTGGAATATCCGGGAATTCTCTAGTTCGCCCATCGGCCGAAAGAGAGAAAGAAAGAGTTGGGATTCAGAGAAGGGGGATAAAGAAAGAAAGGGAACCAGGATGAGAATGCCTGAAACTTGTTTGAGTTGAATCCAAGTGTTCCTTGATCGATACTCCCAAGGTAAAGCCTACACCTTTATTTTTATGCATAAATGAAATCAGTAGAGGGGATAGACATACAAGGAATGTTTAAGTTGATTGGCTAGATGTATTAGGTTGCTAAGCTAGGATATGGTATAATGTACTTCTGTAGTTGATAGGAATGAGATGTGGTTTGCAACAAAGTAAGAGGTTATGATTTTTAAGTTGGTCATCGCTCGATAGAGTATTCCGACGGATCGAAGACGAGTTCCCAGACGCCGATTTCAGTGCAGATGAGTGGGAAAACGATCACTACTTGCCCGAGCTCGCTAGTATCACTACTCAGGAGGAGTATGATGAAGATTATGAGGAGGAACGAGCCATAGAGTACCGATTTCTTCGAGAAGATGCAGAACACCCGCCTCATCCGACTTTCCTCCGACGCCCATCGACCGATGTATACCCTACACCATCGATCGATATGCCTCCACCCAGATCGCTCAAACGACGTTCGAATCAACGAGCGACGAACCCTACTGCAAACCAGTCTATGTCCCAAACGAACCACGAGACGGAGATTACTCGATTGGAAGCTGGGCCAGCTCTTATCATGAAATTTTTGCAGTAGATATAGCACCCCTACAAGCCGCGATTCAACCTGCAGATCCCGTATCGCTCGACATGGAGTTCAAGCCGTCGACCGACATGATCCACAACCCATCGACCGATATGGAGCATTCTCCATCGCTCGATATCAATCTCCAACCACCAGCCGATCCTGCCCCAACACCATCCGAGGTACAAACCTTTGAATTTGATTTAAATTCACTAATACCGGATGAGTTTGGTATTGTCAGGGATTCAGATGGTCATGCACGAGCTATAGATGGGAGAATCATCCCAATCTCCACAGAAGATGTTGTAGACATACTTCAGATGGCTAATGGACCAGTAACTCCCTCTACACAACCGCCCCGCTACCCAAACGATATGCACCGAGAATATGGAAGAGAACCTTCAACAACGGAGGAGTTCGTCGTTTCTTTTGGGAAAAGAAGGAAGAATATGGAGTCTACAGAGATGAATCTGGCCATGCAAGAGCAGTAAACGGAGACATCATCCCTGTTACCAAAGAAGACATGAGAAACTTGCTGAAGAGAGCCTCATTATTTGGACGTTCTTGTTCTGTCTACCAGAATTTGCTGAAGCCTATGCTAAAGGAGTTCATGATTGCAAGCTCTTCACACAAGCAGAAGTCACACACATACTTGATGCAAGAACCGGAGATCACAACTGGGAGAAAGCAGCCATGCAAAATGAACATGAGAAAGAACTATCTAGACTTCGAGGTGAATTACTCTGGAATACCACCAGGCCTGACTTAGTACGATATGAAAGAGAAGCCCTAGAAGAAGAAGTCAACACCTTGCGCGCACAACTTAATTCTCAGACACAGCCATCGACCGATAGAGATCCCCCTGCGTCGATCGATACAGCAGTCATACACCCGATCGAGCACCACTTACAGAAGCTATCGATCGATGACAAACCCAGTCCATCGATCGATACCCGTGCTCAGGAATTCTGTACCAGGGAAGAACTTGAAGAAACCACAGCACAAATCTACAAATCTATTGAGTTTTGTGGAGACGAAGATTACAGACTACTGGACGAATACTGGTTTCCCCTACACAGTGATTTCAAAGGTCTACAATGCACAATGGAAGATATTCAGAAGGAGGTTGAAGATATTCAAAGACAGCTCGCCAGCCAACCTGACCAATCACCATCGATCGATGAAGCACACAGCGCATCGACTGATATGCAACCTCCAGAATCGACCGACGATCCAACACACCACGACACCATGCAGCGAACAACAGAACAGATCTACAGCATGCTTGGAAACCATCAGTACAGCCTTGCCAACTTAGAGGGGTGTTTAGAAAGGATCCAAACAGAAGTTTATGGTTTGAAGACTAGTATGACCAGAAGTGAGAAGGCCACTAGAAGCTTTCAAACATCATGGTTTGAAGAAACACAAGAAAATGAGGACACTTGTTTACCAACAAGTACCTGCAACCCACCTCACTAGCAACCATAATTCCACAGTCAAGCTTACTGACTTTAACCAAGCGCTGAGTGGGAGGCAACCCACTGTTAGGTATTTTACTTACTTATTTTATTTTATCTTTACTTACTAGTTTCGTTTTTATTTGTTTTTAGGAAATACACACACGATCCATACCTATCGACCGATACGACTAGTCGATATCCCTCGACACAGACCAACACGCATCTGTCGACGATGGAGACTCACCATTGATCGATACCCATATCGGTCAGGTATATCGTTCACCATTTCGATATCAGTTTACACATTTGATTTTTCCAATGCTCTTACTCTGACTGATTATACACTGAGGACAGTGTATGATTTAAGTCTGGGGGGAGTT
This sequence comes from Eruca vesicaria subsp. sativa, assembly GCA_932364175.1. Taxonomy (NCBI): domain Eukaryota; kingdom Viridiplantae; phylum Streptophyta; class Magnoliopsida; order Brassicales; family Brassicaceae; genus Eruca; species Eruca vesicaria. Next base: position 111,520 of record CAKOAT010802931.1, on the reverse strand, counting down.
GATTACTGATGCTACTTTACCTCTTTTTGATCTTATTCATACAGTTTTCAAAAATTGGTTTTATTGAGTCAAGAAAGGGAAAAAATTTCAAAGTCTTACTTTTTATCTTACCACTCTTTAGCACTAGTCTTAGATTAGTTGATTGCAGAAAGTACTATAGATGCTAAAGTGAATCACCGATCACCTATGTCAACACTTTCATGATTGTCCGGAAGAACCAGAAGCTGATTTCCAACCTAACCTGACATCTATTTCTTGTCATGGGGCTTGGTATACAAGGGATCAGAATCCTCTTGCAAGTCTGGAAGGTAAAAGTCTCAAAAATTTTAGTTTCCTTCTTTCCTTCCTTCGGCATCCCCAGAGAATAAAAGATTGATATGATTTCCTGAGAGGCAGAGGGAGAGGTACATTACCTATGACCCCACTATTCTAAATCAAAGGAATGATCAAAGCGAGGGAGAGGTACATTACCTATGACCCCACTATTCGCATACACTTTGTCAAGAAGATCAATAAGATGAACATTAACTGTTCATTGGGATTGATATAAAAAGAGAGAAAGAAAGAGTTGGGATTCAGAGAAGGGGGATAAAGAAAGAAAGGGAACCAGGATGAGAATGTCTGAAACTTGTTTGAGTTGAATCCAAGTGTTCCTTGATCGATACTCCCAAGGTAAAGCCTACACCTTTATTTTTATGCATAAATGAAATCAGTAGAGGGGATAGACATACAAAGAATGTTTAAGTTGATTGGCTAGATGTATTAGGTTGCTAATCTAGGATATGGTATAATGTACTTCTGTAGTTGATAGGAATGAGATGTGGTTTGCAACAAAGTAAGAGGTTATGATTTTTAAGTTGGTCATCGCTCGATAGAGTATTCCGACGGATCGAAGACGAGTTCCCAGACGCCGATTTCAGTGCAGATGAGTGGGAAAACGATCACTACTTGCTCGCTAGTATCACTACTCAGGAGGAGTATGATGAAGATTATGAGGAGGAACGAGCCATAGAGTACCGATTTCTTCGAGAAGATGCAGAACACCCGCCTCATCCGACCTTCCTCCGACGCCCATCGACCGATGTATACCCTACACCATCGATCGATATGCCTCCACCTAGATCGCTCAAACGACGTTCGAATCAACGAGCGACGAACCCTACTGCAAACCAGTCTATGTCCCAAACGAACCACGAGACGGAGATTACTCGATTGGAAGCTGGGCCAGCTCTTATCATGAAATTTTTGCAGTAGATATAGCACCCCTACAAGCCGCGATTCAACCTGCAGATCCCGTATCGCTCGACATGGAGTTCAAGCCGTCGACCGACATGATCCACAACCCATCGACCGATATGGAGCATTCTCCATCGCTCGATATCAATCTCCAACCACCAGCCGATCCTGCCCCAACACCATCCGAGGTACAAACCTTTGAATTTGATTTAAATTCACTAATACCGGATGAGTTTGGTATTTTCAGGGATTCAGATGGTCATGCACGAGCTATAGATGGGAGAATCATCCCAATCTCCACAGAAGATGTTGCAGACATACTTCAGATGGCTAATGGACCAGTAACTCCCTCTACACAACCGCCCCGCTACCCAAACGATACGCACCGAGAATATGGAAGAGAACCTTCGACAACAGAGGAGTTCGTCGTTTCTTTTGGGAAAAGAAGGAAGAATATGGAGTCTACAGAGATGAATCTGGCCATGCAAGAGCAGTAATCGGAGACATCATCCCTGTTACCAAAGAAGACATGAGAAACTTGCTGAAGAGAGCCTCATTATTTGGACGTTCTTGTTTCTGTCTACCAGAATTTGCTGAAGCCTATGCTAAAGGAGTTCATGATTGCAAGCTCTTCACACAAGCAGAAGTCACACACATGCTTGATGCAAGAACCGGAGATCACAACTGGGAGAAAGCAGCCATGCAAAATGAACATGAGAAAGAACTATCAAGACTTCGAGGTGAATTACTCTGGAATACCACCAGGCCTGACTTAGTACGATATGAAAGAGAAGCCCTAGAAGAAGAAGTCAACACCTTGCGCGCACAACTGAATTCTCAGACACAGCCATCGACCGATAGAGATCCCCCTGCGTCGATCGATACAGCAGTCCAACACCCGATCGAGCACCACTTACAGAAGGTATCGATCGATGACAAACCCAGTCCATCGATCGATACCCGTGCTCAGGAATTCTGTACCAGGGAAGAACTTGAAGAAACCACAGCACAAATCTACAAATCTATTGAGTTTTGTGGAGACGAAGATTACAGACTACTGGACGAATACTGGTTTCCCCTACACAATGATTTCAAAGGTCTACAATGCTCAATGGAAGATATTCAGAAGGAGGTTGAAGATATTCAAAGACAGCTCGCCAGCCGACCTGACCAATCACCATCGATCGATGAAGCACACAGCGCATCGACTGCTATGCAACCTCCAGAATCGACCGACGATCCAACACACCACGACACCATGCAGCGAACAACAGAACAGATCTACAGCATGCTTGGCAACCATCAGTACAGCCTTGCCAACTTAGAGGGGTGTTTAGAAAGGATCCAAACAGAAGTTTATGGTTTGAAGACTAGTATGACCAGAAGTGAGAAGGCCACTAGAAGCTTTCTAACATCATGGTTTGAAGAAACACAAGAAAAGGAGGACACTTGTTTACCAACAAGTACCTGCAACCCACCTCACTAGCAACCATAATTCCACAGTCAAGCTTACTGACTTTAACCAAGCGCTGAGTGGGAGGCAACCCACTGTTAGGTATTTTACTTACTTATTTTATTTTATCTTTACTTACTAGTTTCGTTTTTATTTGTTTTTAGGAAATACACACACGATCCATACCTATCGACCGATACGACTAGTCGATATCCCTCGACACAGACCAACACGCATCGATCGACGATGGAGACTCACCATCGATCGATACCCATATCGGTCAGGTATATCGTTCACCATTTCGATATCAGTTTACACATTTGATTTTTCCAATGCTCTTACTCTGACTGATTATACACTGAGGACAGTGTATGATTTAAGTCTGGGGGGAGTTGATTACTGATGCTACTTTACCTCTTTTTGATCTTATTCATACAGTTTTCAAAAATTGGTTTTATTGAGTCAAGAAAGGGAAAAAATTTCAAAGTCTTACTTTTTATCTTACCACTCTTTAGCACCAGTCTTAGATTTGTTGATTGCAGAAAGTACTATAGATGCTAAAGTGAATCACCGATCACCTATGTCAACACTTTCATGATTGTCCGGAAGAACCAGAAGCTGATTTCCAACCTAACCTGACATCTATTTCTTGTCATGGGGCTTGGTATACAAGGGATCGGAATCCTCTTGCAAGTCTGGAAGGTAAAAGTCTCAAAAATTTTAGTTTCCTTCTTTCCTTCCTTCGGCATCCCCAGAGAATAAAAGACTGATATGATTTCCTGAGAGGCAGAGGGAGAGGTACATTACCTATGACCCCACTATTCTAAATCAAAGGAATGATCAAAGCGAGGGAGAGGTACATTACCTATGACCCCACTATTCGCTTACACTTTGTCAAGAAGATCAATAAGATGAACGTTAACTGTTCATTGGGATTGATATAAAAAAAAAAAGAGAGAAAGAAAGAGTTGGGATTCAGAGAAGGGGGATAAAGAAAGAAAGGGAACCAGGATGAGAATGCCTGAAACTTGTTTGAGTTGAATCCAAGTGTTCCTTGATCGATACTCCCAAGGTAAAGCCTACACCTTTATTTTTATGCATAAATGAAATCAGTAGAGGGGATAGTCATACAAGGAATGTTTAAGTTGATTGGCTAGATGTATTAGGTTGCTAAGCTAGGATATGGTATAATGTACTTCTGTAGTTGATAGGAATGAGATGTGGTTTGCAACAAAGTAAGAGGTTATGATTTTTAAGGTTAGATTTTGATTGAGTCCCTGCTGTTTTTAAACTTCTTTTCAAGACTAACTTAAAGTTTGCTTGAGGACAAGCAAAAGGTTAAGTCTGGGGGAGTTGATATACCATGATTTTGACCCGTTTTTGGTCATATTTTCTATATGTTTTTATTATAATTATCTATGTTTTGGAGTCTATTAGGTATGTTTTCAGGTTCAAGAGCATTTTGTCGTAAAGTGATGATTTAGGTGCCTTATGGAGCTTAAAGGAGAGTTTTACANTGCTTGAGGACAAGCAAAAGGTTAAGTCTGGGGGAGTTGATATACCATGATTTTGACCCGTTTTTGGTCATATTTTCTATATGTTTTTATTATAATTATCTATGTTTTGGAGTCTATTAGGTATGTTTTCAGGTTCAAGAGCATTTTGTCGTAAAGTGATGATTTAGGTGCCTTATGGAGCTTAAAGGAGAGTTTTACAAGTTCACTATGAAGATACGACATTGAGAGACACATATCGATCGATACACACCTTGTGTAATCGATCGATGACGATTCCGTAGAAGTTGAAGTCGAGATACTCCATCGATCGATGTACGCAATGTACCATCGATCGATACAGAGCGTGATGAGCAAGATTTACTTAGCCGACTTGAAACCCAAGTTCTCACCAAATTACAAGACTGCCCCTGACGAGTTTTTAACCTAATTGTACTCCATATTTATAGTTATGCCTATGAGCCCTAGAGACAGAAGGAGATCTATTAAGAAAGTTTTGTATTCTATTTTTACCTAAACAATAAAAGTATTTTCTTTTCATCTTATCCTTTTGCTATGAATCTCTTGGCTATGTCTGAGTAGATTCATCTGTTAGATTTGGGGTTCAAATAGTTATGAGGGATTAGCCCCAACTATGGATTGTTGAGTTGTTATATTCATTATCCAAATGAACCCTAATGCTTACTCTAGATTTGCTACCTAGAGTTATGATTATGGNTCTTGGCTATGTCTGAGTAGATTCATCTGTTAGATTTGGGGTTCAAATAGTTATGAGGGATTAGCCCCAACTATGGATTGTTGAGTTGTTATATTCATTATCCAAATGAACCCTAATGCTTACTCTAGATTTGCTACCTAGAGTTATGATTATGGAGTGACTAATCTAATAGTCATCTTCCTGAAATCATTTGGCAAAACCCAGACTCTATTAAGGCTCGATGCGACAGCCGGTCTGATAGAAATTCTCGGGTGAACACAGTTTCAATCCGATCTGATACTTTATATCGATCGATACTCCTCTAGAGTCATCGATCGACGACAGCATATATCGATCGACACTGCGATAGCAACATCGATCGATGCAGTCGGAAATCAGATCAATGGACGAGTTTAATAGCGACAGCTATAGATTTGTCTAAGGGTTGAAGTTCTCATATATTTGCAAGCAATTCGTTAAGACATCCATAGATTTATAATCCTGATTTTCTGAATAGTAACCTTGAATCTAACTACTTTCTTTCATTGTTTTCAAACCCAAAACCTATTTCCTTAGCAACTTACCATTGCTACCTATTTTATTTATTGTTTTAAAACCTTTTCAACCTAGCTTAATCACTTAGGATTATATCTTTTGTGGCTCTAGTTCCTTGTGGATTCGATCCCTAAGTACTACGATTGAACCTCTTATTTGAGAGAGTAAATCATTCCTTAGGGTTAAACATTTGAGTGACATCACTCCTACCGGGTATGTTTTGTTGTGTCTGTATGTTGATGACATGCTCATCATCGGTAGCAACAGAGATATCATCCAGCAAACCAAGAACATGCTTCATAGTTGGTTTGACATGAAAGACATGGTCTTGTGAATGTTATTCTCGGCATTAAAATCACAAGAACTCCCGACGGGATAATGTTATCTCATGACCATTATGCTGAAAAGATACTTGAGAAGTTTAAAAATTACTCAAGTGGAATTGCAAAAACTACAAGACACTCAACTGCAGTTAAATAAAAACACATATGAGTCAGTGTCGCAAGTGGAGTATGCAAGGGTCATCGTAAGTCTAATGTACTTAACCAATTGTACATGGCCCGATTTAGCGCATGCGGTCAACGCTTTAAGTCGAATACAAGCAATACATGTCAAATATACTAGAAAGCCATAACAAGGGTATTAAATTACTTATGATACACCAAAAGTTGGACTGCACTATGGTAAAGAGGCAGGAGTCTTAGAAGGATAAAGTGACACAAACTGGATATCACTCTAAAAACTATATGTCTTCACTCTTGGAGGTGTAGCGATATCTTGGAAATCTTCCAAACAAACACTATTGGCCAGATCCACAATGGAACCTGAGTGCATTTATTTACACACAACATCTAAATTATCAGAATGGCTTTGTAATCTTTGGAAGATATTCCAATGTGAGATAAACCAGTCCCATCTCTCTATGCATACATTGCGATAGTTAGTAAGCTATATCTTGGGCCCTAAATACTCTTTATAATGAAAAGTCGCGACACATAAGACGACGTCATAAGCCCATTTGATACTTGATCTCAAGCGGTGTAATATTTGTGAACTACATATAGTCAGTTGATAACCTTGCGGATCCATTTACTAAAGCTTTATAAAGAGATCAAATATTAAAATCATCAAAGGGAATGAGTTTATTGCCTAAGACTAAGGATGTTTGATGGAGACCCCACCATCAAGACTGGAGATCCCAATAAGTTGATTCAAGGGGACAACTAATTCAAACAATATCCGATAAAAGCATTGTAACCTGCTCATATCGCAAGATGATAGCATGGCTCCTGCAAGTATAAGGTTAAGCATTGGATTATAGTAAGATAAGACCATGGCCTCCAATACATGTATATAAAGTATAACATGGTACTTTATTGTGTTTCTGATAGGTGCATATAGCGATCATCTAATGAGTATGAAATGAGACCGTTTCTAAGAGATGATGAGGATATACCTTCCAAGTTAAATCAGGCATGTTCACGTGGTTTTATTTTGTGACTCACAAACCGTACAGAAATCATCTCACATATGGCGATTTATTGAATTAACGAAAGTGATCATATCACGACTCCACGTATTTATCTTTTTTCATATCGGTTTTCAATGTTTATTACTGCTTTATATTCTCGTTATCATCACATTTTCGATTCGTAATTTGTAATCTAGATTCTCGCGTCCTAACAAAACTTACCACGATTAATTAAGCTTTATGATATTCACAAGTCACAACAGATCATTCATATTTGATTCCTAGCTTGCAAATGGAACAAAGAACAGTAACGTCAACTAAAGATAACTGCAAGGTTGACAATTCTCAGAATTCAAGAAGAAAATGCGGAATCTGAAAGCATATAGACGAGGAAGATTACAAAGTTTTTTGGACTGCGTGAGATATTAATTTCTTTTTTCCCGTCGCGTCGCATGCATAAGAGTTTGTAGTAGTTTAAGGATTGATCTAAGATTTATCTTGGTAAATTCAACTTCCATATTTAATTCTTAGCTTGCAAGTGTGGTAACGATTCACAAGTAACGTCAAATGATGATCCCTTAGACGTTGAAATAATCGATAAATTATTACGTTTTGGGGAAGAAACTGCATTATAATATATGAAAAGATACCACACAGACACAGTAAATTGCAAGCATGCATACGTACGTGGCCGGTAGGTCCGCCTTTGCGTAGCCAGCTTTACGGAACGATGAAAAACATATTGTTCGTTTAAAGTGGGATATTTCTGTTCTGGGTCCTTATTAAATATGTTGTAAAGGTACATGAGAATTTTAATAATAGAAGATAAATTTCAGTGAATGGAAGTAACAGATTATGAAAGAAGTCTAGTCAATTTCTGAGTTTGCGTATATGCGTAAAAAGTACATTTTTATTCTTACAAAAGTTTTTCAAGGTGTACAATTCTGGTTGTGGATGTATATATAATAAACATAAAACGAACGCAAACGCATATAATGGATGACTAGTTGAAGGAAAATTTTTTATTCTCGCCGCATAGTATTGTAGCAGCTTGAAGAGCAAAGTAAGTAAGAATGAGATCGGCACCAGCTCGGCGTAAGCATATCAATGACTCCATAATAACTTTTTCCTCATCGATCATCTTCAGAAGTCCTGCGGCTTTTATCATTGAGTACTCACCAGAAACCTGGCAAGCTCCAATGGGTAACAGAGTTTGATCCTTCAATAAACGTATGATATCGAGAGAAGGAAGAGCTGGCTTCACCATTAGGATATCTGCTCCTTCAGCTTCGTCTTCTCGTGCTTCCATCAACGCCTCTCTTGAATTCGCTGGGTTTATCTGATAACTTTTAGTTACTCAAATTTAACAACAATAACAAAGCAATTAGTAGGGCAAGCAAAGCAAAGGAACATAATAAATACACACACAAGACAAAATTATCTACTTAGGTTGTACTAGTTTCAACCGCCCTTAATTTGAGTAAACTGATTTACATGTAAAAACAATTATTTATAAAATTTTCATATTTCAAAACACAAATCGTACTGACGAAAACACAAACCCTTTTATGTTTTCTTTTTATTGAAACACTAGGATAAGACCCGCGCCTTGCGCGGGATGAAGCTATTATTTCTATTATGTTTTGAAAAATGAAACAATAGTTCGGTTTCATTCGGATTAGAGGTGTTCAATCCGGATATCGGGTTTTGGTTCGGCTCGATTTTTTGGTATTTCGATCATTAAAATATAACTACTACTCTAAATCTATATGTACTTCAGTTTGATTTGGTTTATATACCATCGGTTTTCAGTTTATTCAATTTTATACCAAAAAAACATAATTATTTAGTTTGAGATCATATTATATATTATACAAATATATAATATGATCATATTTAGAGTCATATTGTCACATAGTCATTTATTAAAAAAAAATTATATATTTAAATAAAAGAATAAAAAACAAAAAAGGCTTCTATCATCTAATAAAATGATCAAATCTAGAATTAATATCAAAACACTAAATTTTGAAAATAAAAATAAAAAATAAAACAGAAGCATGAAAGAAATTTTTTTATATTCTTCCATATTTAGTGTTCATCAAACCAATATGTCTTCGATTGAACCCAACTCTGCTTGTTTAAAGATAAAAAAAAGTTGTAAAGAATTTCAACTAATTGTTGTCCATCAAATTTATAATCTTTACTTCAATTTAGTTACTGTTAAAAAAGCAAAAGATCAAAATAAGATGTCTAGCAATTGTAATAAATTGTTAGCTATTTACAAATTATAATTATAGTTCAACTCATGTAACAAATAGATATTCATGCGTCGTTATAAATATATACATATTTACATGTTTCAGTTTAATCGGTTATAAATCAAACCATATTCAAATCCTATGGTTTTTATAAAATCACATCCATTCGGTTTGGATGGTATATACCAAAAATAANATAGTTCAACTCATGTAACAAATAGATATTCATGCGTCGTTATAAATATATACATATTTACATGTTTCAGTTTAATCGGTTATAAATCAAACCATATTCAAATCCTATGGTTTTTATAAAATCACATCCATTCGGTTTGGATGGTATATACCAAAAATAACCATATTATCAATTGTTAATATCTTTTAAAAATATAAAAGATATTCAAATATTTTCAAATATTCATTTTTCAAAACATAATAAAAATAATAGTTTCATTGATATACCCGAACTAAGATATTAAAATCCTTGATAACAAAAAATTTCAATGTGAAAAATTGATTAAGTTTATAATTTATAAATGTTCTTGAAAATTTATTGAAAACTTTGAAATTAAAATATTTATCTAATCTTATATGGTATATAGTTTAATCTGTATATATATTTGTTTTATTATTGAATGATACTTGTTACTTATATAGTTTTAAAATCATGTATATCTTTTTATAATAAAAATTTTAAACTATTGATCATTAATTTTTAACATAATAATTTTAATAGTTTAGTTATTTATTCTCATTTTTTTAAAATTCAAAATATAACCTATACGAAAAAATTTAAAATTTAATTGTATAGCTAATTTGATTGTTTAATTTATTTTAATAATGTAAAATTAAAGAAAAATGATGGAGGATATATAAACTGTTATCAAATATTTATTATTAGAATCATTAAGTGTCATATATATATATATATTAGTCATTTATGGTAATTCCGTACGTTTTATTTATGGAAAGAAAATAAAATAGTAATTATATCTAGGTGATCAATCATTAAGTGTCATATATATATATATTAGTCATTTATGGTAATTCCGTAGATTTTATTTATGGAAAGAAAATAATGTAAACTCGGTTTGATGCGTGGGATATATATTAATGTAAACTCGGTTACATGCGTTACATGCGTCTGTAATTATTGTTTCCCTAGCAAATTTCAATTGAACCTAAAGCTGCCACGTCANATTTTATTTATGGAAAGAAAATAATGTAAACTCGGTTTGATGCGTGGGATATATATTAATGTAAACTCGGTTACATGCGTTACATGCGTCTGTAATTATTGTTTCCCTAGCAAATTTCAATTGAACCTAAAGCTGCCACGTCAGTTTAATTGGTATGCTAATTGATTGACAACTAAGCAAGGTTACTTTTTAATTATTATAAACTTGAGGTTACATCTTTTCAAATGTTTCTCAATTAATATATAGGGGATATTGGCAAAGTGTAAAGGAAAGTACTAAATGCAAACAAATTAAGTTTCTTCGTCTCGTAGCATTTGGTGTGTGCGTTTATGATTAGTAATTTAAATAATAAAGATTTTGGTTTCAATAGGAAATATATACTAATAACATGTTAAGGCAAAAATAAATAAACGATCAAGACTAGTGGTTTTACGTTTTCTTGTCCAATTGCACTTTGCGAAAACGGCCATACAATGAGCTTGTATACCTGTTGGTAGAGTAACAACAATTAATTAGATTGGAATTAATCGAAAGAAAATAAAGTAAGATGAATCTTTAAGTAGTATTTTACTTGACAGAGTAAGACATGATGGAAACATGGTGAAACCCCTCAGCATCTAGTGCTGCACGAACCGCACTAACACGACCATCTAACATTTCACTGGTGCAAACAACATCTGCTCCAGCTCGAGCCTGAGAAACTGCTTGTTTGTGCAGTTGGTGAATTGTTTCATCGTTCAATATCACACCTGCTTACAGATGAATGTTTCCGAAGTTACTATGGAAAAGGTCTTCTTATATTTAGCAAAATATAAAAATTACAAAAAACATTTCTTACCATCTTCGCTTGTGATCCCACCATGGCCACTGGAAGAGTACTCGTCAAAATTGACATCAGTGTAAATAACCTTTTGAAATTAAAAGAAAAGAATCAAAATCATGTTAAGGACCACTTCCTCTACCTAGTGAGCAAAAAGGACATAAATACTTGTATCTTACTAGATCAGGGAATCTATCCTTGAGAAGACCAACTGTTCGTTGCACTAGACCATTGTCGTTGAACGCCTCTTCTCCTGTTGGAGACTATAATAAAGGTTAATTTAATTATTAAATGTATGGGAACTTCATGTGGGTTGATTTTAAAGAAGCAGAAAGTGATGAAACCTTTAACGTATCAGGAACTTTAGGATACAACATTATGCTATTCACACCAACATCTCTTGCCCTTGCAACCTATATTCCTCCCAAAATACACACGGAAGGGTTGTTAGAAAAATCATGATCACAATGATTTACAAGTAAAATGAGACAGACTAAGTTTTTGAAAAAGACACAATACTCACTTCTTCGATGAGGCCGTGTCTCCAGCCAAGCATGTAACGTCCGGGCATCGTTTTTATCGGAATGTCTACCTCACCTGCGAGACCCAATGTATATAGTCACATTGAACCAAAGGAGAGATGTTAATGCACAAACTATTACAACGAAAACTCAAACTCACCTTGATGAATGAAGACCGGGTATATGAAATTATCAGGAGAGATATTAGTTTCTTGAAAGGCAGCTCTCTGAGTAGGGGACTTGCGGTTACGAAGTGCTCGTCGGCTTAGGTGCTAAACAACAGTTAAAGTCACTTTTATTCAGAATGTCAACTAATACGCCCCTTCAGCTACAACATTGGGTTAGAGAAAAATGTTTACATACAAGAGGTTGATGAATCACAGGTTCGGTGGGTTTACTCTTTACCAGAACCTCCTCGTGAGCAATTACCGGCCATGTCATGGAGGAGTCGATCCTTTGCAGTTGACAACAAACTTCTGTTCTTCGGAAAGGACTGATTCTCATGTTATATGATGCTGCTTTCAGGCCCAAGTAACTCTTCTGCTCAAACCCTTTCATTGTCGGAATTTTGCAAGGAGATCTAAACATAGATGACGTCATGTATGTATGCTGAAAATATGAAAAAAAACAAACTCTTATATAAAGCAAGATGTAATACTCAGAGAGTAATACGTCTGACGTCTGATTTATAGTCCTTTTTAGTTTGCTCTGAGAGTGAAATCTGTGAAGGTTATACTATTCTTTATTTTGGGTCGCGAATATCGATTGACATTAACGTGCAGCTGATATACATGTAACATGTAGTAAAACTGTCTTATTCAAAGTTCATTGTGATTTGACTTATAAGCATTTATCTTATCTTAAGTAATCTATGATATATATTTTGGTGTCGACAGATCTTGCAGATTTTTTTTTTTTTTTGATACAAGATATGACAGATCGTGTAGTTGACAAATTTTTGTATGAGTTTCAATATTAGTCGTGTTAATCCAGGTTTATCCACATAAATAAAATAGTAATGTATGTTGTTAAAAAATGTATTTTAACTGAAATAATAAATAATAATAAAAATTAAAACAAAGTACAGTTAAAAAAAAGGGCAATTCTTTCAAATAGTCATCTTTTAAATTTTTTTTACAAAAATAGATCTCACAAATTAAAATGACCAAAATAGCACTTTTTACTTTGAAAATTTTAAATTTTTTTTTTAATTTGAAACCCTATCTCAAAATCCCACTCCTCAACTCTAAACAAAAAAGTCTAGAATTAGTTAACCCAAGGGGTATAAATATATATATTTATTAAACATTTAAGTGTTATTTTGGTCATTTTAATTATTAAAGTCTATATTTATGATAAAAAAATTTTAGGTCTATTCTTGTCATTTTCTCTAAAAAAAAACACTAAGTACAATTATTATTAATCGTGTTAATCCCAGATTAGTCGTTTTTGATCCAAGCTTTATTATAGTTATTAACACTCTAGGACAGATTCCATGTTTTTATTACACAATAAGACAGTTTAAGCTACCAAGGTAGTTTATCTCAACTACAACCAAACTAGAATTTGATTTTATAACTAGTGGGACCTAACATTTTCTCTTTTTTTTTTTTATCTTCTTTTTCTTCTTCTTCTGTCTTTGCTAATTTTTTCCTTTCTAACAAAAATAAATCTATAAATTTTATTATTTCTAAATCTTCCCAAACAAGAAGAAGAAAACATGAAGATCTCATAATATTTCAGTTCATTACATCTTCAAAAATTTAAATTTACACCATTTTATCTTTTGTTTTCTGTACCACTGATTTACATTTTTTATTGCAGATCTATATATCCAAAAAATCAATGCAAAACTATCTGGTTTTTTTTTTCTTCTTAGATATGTGATGAAGCGGAGATACCTTGGAAATAGCGACGAATCTGTGGTGGATCTTGTTTTATTATCATCCATCAGATCATCTTCTGAGTTGTGACCGGTTCGAGCTTCTCCGAAAAAGCTTGATGAGCAACAATGGCCACTTTTGGTTTTATTTCACATATGATCCTCGATTTTTTAGTATATTTATTTATGCCCCAAAACTTTCTGAGTTGCAAATATATCTTTTGCAAATTGATTCCTGAATTTGTAATTGTACATACCAAACCTTCCATGATTATACAAATGGATCCTTGAACTTTTAGAATTTTTATGTTCAGCTTTTAACACATGTACACCACCAATATTTAATGTACACATGTACACTAACGAATGTACACAACTTTACAACATGTTGAACATCTAAGATGTATCTCAAACATATGTGAACGTGTTGAAAGGTTGTTGTTTTTTGTACAATGTGGTTTTGTACACTCTATGTCATGTAGATGTGTACATAGAAGGTGACTGAAAAGATGTGGTGTCATATATATGGATTGAATGTTGATTACTCAAAATGTTAAAATAAATACGTACATATGTACTTGAATCATGTCTCACTAATGATTCCAAACCCATAACTCGAGCAAATGATTTTTTAAAAACTATTTGTTGTGTACACTATATCATGTACATAAATATTCCATTATCCACGTGTACAGTGGTTAATATGTACATTGGTTAACTTGTACAGTAATATATGAATATCAGATAATTTATTATTTTATTTAGATAAATATTAAACATGTAAACTTTCCAATCTAGAGTAGTACCAATCTAGAGAAAAAAAATATGTACACCGATTTATTTGTACATTGTTCAAATTATGATAATGATTTTAATAAGTTTTAGTTAGTTGTTCAAAGAAGAAAAAACAATCACATATGTACATTTAGAAATTATTCAAGTTGTCACCTAGGATAAAATTGAAAATTTGGTAATTCATTTAAACTAGTCATCCATAATATATTGTCTCTGAAATCATTGAATTTCTTTTGCAATTTTGGGTTTGCTTCAGTGACATTTTCAAATAAAATATTTGAGGTATAACCAAAAATAAAATATCTTAAAACCATTTCTTGTGTACGTTGGAAAAAGTGTGTGTAGCATAATGTACATGTGTCTTACACTAATTTTACTAATTTTTTTTATTTGGTCTCATACTTCCAAATGTGCATATATATATATATATATATATATGCATCTTAAATATGATTAAAACGAGGTAAATGAGATGGTAAATAGTTTAAAGCATTTCTTGTGTATGTTGTTTCTAATAATATTTGTATAAACATCATATGTATTTGATACTATGTACATAAAATTTCTTTATCCATGTGTACACCATTTCATATGTACACCAATGAATTGAGTAATGATTCACATGTATACATAATTTTCCTTGTCCACGTGTACATAAATTCCCTAAAGCTTACATGTTCATTAGTTCACTTGTGAACCAAATAAGTTTTGTATCACAAATTCAAAAAATGCATTACAAATGCATACTTACACTATGAAACATGTATACTATGAGGTAAATGTGCATATGGACACTGAGGCAAATGTGCATATGGACATGTACACTATAATAGACAAAGAGAACAATGTTGATAATTTTAATAATTTAAATCATGAATGTACAAAGAAAATGAAACCTGTAAAATAATACAAACATACTACTCAGGTTTTAGAGAAAGTACAAAAGAAATAAAACTATAATTTTAAAAGTCATATGTTGTGTACACTATACCATGGAACAAATATTTCATTATCCACATGTACAATGATTCATATGTACACTATTTAACTTGTACAATAATATACGGGTATCAGATAATTTCACTACTCTTATGTACATAAACATTAAACATGTAAGCCTTCCAATCTAGAGCAGTACCCCTGGTTTCTTGATTTGTTTTCTTCATTATCGTTGTACATAGTGAGATAAAATGACCTTCATTATCAATGTCCACATGTACACTTTTTATAAAAAAATCACATGTACACTGATTCTTTTGTACACTACACAAATTATGATATCTGATAATTCTAATGATTTTGAGTATCTAGTTATAGTTCATTTTGATCATATTAGGTTTGGTTTATGTGTGTATATTGCATTTGTTTATTTATTTGCATATCACATTGGATAAGAATGAAAATTAGAAGTTTAGAGTCAAAATTTTAGAGAAATATATGTGTTTAAAGAGTTTGGGATCAAAATCGAAATGATGAAAAACTAGGGATCAAACTTGCAAAAAGATAAAATTATCCATGGTTGTTCTCAAGCTTTCGTGATAATTGAAGGTGCGTCAGAGATGAACAATGTCACAAGGAAGATAAACCTCGACGATCTAATAAGGAGGAGCTGAGACACGAATGTGATGGAGAACCCTAATATGTTGGCGGTGTCCCATGTGAAGGGTCTTCTGCGTCGTTTGTCATCTACGTATGTCTCCACCGTCGTCTATGTCTCCGTCGTCACTATGTCAAAGTCCATCACGTTTCTACAATTGGTGTCGTTATCATTTATGTCATTGTTACACCATCATCAGAAATATGTCTTGACCTATCTTAAAAGATAGATTAAATAATAGAGATAATAATTATATGCAAGTTTTTTCGAAAAAAACAATGTGAAGAATCAGATTTTCATTTAAAAAGAAAATAGAAAGGTTGGAAAGAAGAAGACGAAGAAGAAAGAGAGAAGGAAACAAAATAATATAAAATTAGCATTTTATTGTTTACTTGGGCTTTAGTTAAATTTCAATTGTTTCACTAACTAGAAGAAGTAAAAGGTGTATTGGAAGAAGATAAAGTGTCTGAGTAGCATAAACTGCTCTAAAGTGTTATTAAAAACTTGAAACTGTCTTACAGTGTAATTTTTTTCTTATTAGAGAGAGAATACATTGTATTTTACTTTCCTATGTGATTTACCTCTCCACATGTGTTGTACCTCTCCACATGTGATGTACCTATCCACATGTGCAATGTATCCATCCACATACACGACCTACACTATTTTTTTTTTTTACGAAAATAGGGCTTTTACGTACACGACCTACACTGTTAAACCCTATGTTCCGTTTTAGTTGGTGCTTAAGGTTTTTACACAACAATTAAAAAAATATAATTTTTAATACAATTTATCTTGGTTTTATAAAGTAGGGTTCAATAAAAATGATTTCAATCAATAGAAAAAGATGCAGCATTTTGTAATTGGTTACAAATTTCAATGACATTAAATTGTATCTAGAATAGTGAGAACATAATTTATTTTGCAACAAATAAATTTTCTTTAAACACCAAATAAATTGAGCTTGAGGGAGTATTTTGTTAATTACTGATTATATACATGACCCACAATGTCAATTATTTTGTTAATTACTGATTTATCTTAATTAAACATAGTGAAACTGAACCAAAGAGGAAATTTTTAAAAAGAAATTTTCAAGAATATGAATATTTTTCTGTACAAATTTGGAAAATTGTATTTTAACACTAATAAAAATACAATATGTTAGGGCAACAAAAACTGTTCTTGGTGATATTATCAGGAGAACAAATAAAAAAGAAGAGTTATCTATACTATTAAAATTGAAGTACATTTTGTATTTAGCCCTGATTTTTCCACAATAATTACAATATATTGCCACTGGCTTAAACATTGTCGTTTTAGTAGAACTTAAAAATCTTTCTCAGAGTTTTTTTTTTATTATTATCGTACTCTTTTCTCTTTTATTTCCATGTTTTATCTTATTCTCCTTTGCTCTGTTCTAAAAAGTTAAGTTGAACGATTGAGATTTCTCTGTTTCAATCTCTCAATCAAGTGTCATTCCTTGCTCAATCAAAATAGGAACTATGGAGCTTTGGTTATCCATGGGTGAAGGATCAAGATGTTTGGAGAAAGTATGTTGATTCAGAGATTTTCGTCATTTTCAGATTATGTTTATAAAGAGTATTGTGCGCCTTTTAATTGAGTTTTTAACTACCGGTGAGATTTTGTTTCTCAAATTTCTTTCGGTCATCATTTGCAAGGAGATATAATCTGATACAACTTTTAACAAAGGAAATCCTGGAGTTTTCATGGAAAGAGCTTTACAGCTACTACAAATTTCGCTGGAGAAGAAGGACATGAGGATTTGATCGGCTATGGCGCAAGAGTTGCCGTGAAAACTTTCAGATTTTTCTTTACAGACCACAACATAGTGACATGTGGATTACACTTCCTTTTGATCCTTATGTCAAGTGTGTATGTGGTTTTACTCAAACCAATTTCAAAACTTTAATGAAAAGTTTGTTTACAATAATAATACTGACAGGCCTAAACCGACGAAATTAATTGAACATATATAACAAAATTCCTGCAAAACCGATAAAACATAAGTTTATTAAGCTGCTATTGATATTATTCGTATTTATTAGTTAGTATCTTTAGAATATTGGTGCACTAAATCGGAAAGTTATATAACTTCATATTTTCCTAAATAAATAAATTTACCTATTTCTATGCTAGCATCGTAACTAATACTATATCAATCATGAAAATACAAAGTTAATAGGGAAAGCGTCAAAATTATATATATATATATATATATATATATATATATATATATATATATATATATATATATATATTCTGTCCAATATCAATTATGTAACACAATTATGTAGATAAAATTTATTGGGATCTTATATAACTCAATTTTTATAATAATAAATATATGTAGATATATGGATTCTAAATAGAAATATGCTAAATGATGTTGATGTAATTATAATTATAACTTTTATTAATTCTTAAAAATAAAATAATTTCTAAAATATTTTTTTTATATTATGGGTGTTTTCGATTTTGTTATTTCATAAATTTTGTGCAATTTTATTGGTATGTATTACCAACTGATAAAAAAAAATTACATGAGAAAATAAATTGAATAAGATATATGTTGTTATATATTTATATTATATAAAAATCAAAATGTATATGATATATTTAAATAGTTAGATTGTTGTCAATCATTGTTTTGATTCACCAGGTCTGAGGTTCGAATCCGTTTATACGTCAGTAATTGATCTATCTACATGCTCAGTTTGGTTTTGTCCGTTTATATGATCTGTCAATAATTGATCCGTTTATATGATCCGTCTGGATTTGATCCGTTTATATGCTCAGTTTGTTTTTTTTAACTTGGTTTCATTATTATTTTTGGTTTGTTTAAATAATGTATTGTTTTTAAAAATATCAGTAAAATATTTGAACTTTATATTTAACTTTAAAACAAAATATTTATAATATAATTTAATAAAATCCACAAATATACTTAAACCATAATACTTTACTGTTTAATTTACAAAATAAATTAAATAAACACACAATAAAATAAAAATACAATCTCAGAATTTATAAATGAAAGCTAATTACATTGACCACCAAAGAGAAACTTGGAAAACATATGAATCTTAAGTATAAACAATTAAATTTATCGAATTTTCAAAAGTTAAAAACATATGCTTATGATGAACAAACACCCGCGCGGACGCGCGGGTCAAAAACTAGTTTATTCATTAAATAACAAGGATATAAGTGTGGATCCACACCTTATGTGGACTGATACATATATTTTAATAAATTTTGTTTTATATATTAATTTTTATATCTATTTAGTTAGATATAATTTTTAAAATTTTTCTTTTATTTTCTTTAACTAAAGCTAAATTGCTTATTGTGTGGATTTTTCCTCTTACGGTTTATACATAATTCCTCTATTTTGTTTTAAACTAAGATTCTCCTATTTAAAAGTTGAATTATTGTTTGATTGAATCCGACTTTAACAGAATTTCTTACAATATTAAAGAACAGTGACATTTATCTTTTTAACATTTCTAGTTTGAGTTTGGTAGTTTATTATTATTATTTTTTTTTGCTTATATGCTCAATTATTCAAAAAAAACCCAAAGATTTATTATTTGGTTGTTCAAGTACAAGCGCCCTTCTATTGTATTTTTAAATATTTTGTTTATGTTTTACTTTTTTAATATGAAGGTTAGTATTTTGTGTTTCAATTGTTCATGAAAATTAGCAACCAACATTTGTCCATCCACACTAATGATGAGTTCGTTATGGTTTGAGTAGTGAATATATATTTAATTAAAAGAACATAAATCTATCTTATTAAAACATAAGCATTACAACTTCTTCTAGGTAGATTTTTAAGTTGGACCTCTTATTATTAATCTATAGTCTAATAACGATATGATATTATTGTTAGTCTAATCTAATCTTTACGCAGTTAATTATATTTCGCTATTGTGTAGGTAGTTATCTATTATTTAGGAAGTCAGTGATGATTCAGTATCATATAATTATTTAGAACATAATTATAATTTACCTTCTTATTCTTTACAAAAATCCTCAGTTTATTCTTGTTTTTTAAAAGCAGAAAATCTCGGTTACATTTAAAGCTCTTGATTTGGTATTAATTATAAAGCACAATTCGATAGATATATACAATCCTTTAAGGAATTATCCCTTCTCCAAATTAACATACTTTTCCTAAATCTCGCTTAGATACTAAATCTCTTGATTTGATATTAATTATAGACTATTAATTGGTTTTCTGAATTGTTAGAAAGTATATTTGTATTGACGCCACCTAAAATATGAGGGGTATATATAGTTCTTCTCATATTCATCATTCGACATTCACTATCACCTCCAATAAAAAAATGACAAAACCAAACACTTTTGTATTCCTTAACGGTGTTAAACCTTATAGTAGTAATTGGCAAATTCACGTTAAGGTTCTTCATTGTTGGAAACAAAATAGCAGTTGTGGAGGCAACACATTAGAGTTGTCCTCGCTGACGAAAATGTAAGTTACAGAAGTTTCATTTTAAAAAAAAAATCATTTTCTAATCAATATCTTATTCAACTTTTCTTTGTTTTGTAGGGTGTAAAGATTGCAACATTTTGTAAAAGAAATCAAACTTCTGTAACTTACAGGTTATGATTCGATCATCTTCGGTTTCTTTAGTTTTTTCCTTTGAACTAAACATTTGTCTTCTTTTTTTGGACGAACTAAACATTTGTCTTTTCTATAAATCTCAGGTAAATTCATTATGTTCACATTTCATATTTATTTTTTAGGTTAGATCTAATCATGATCATTTTAATGTCACAGATTTATTTCATTGGAATAGCTATGGAAAAATAGTTGCTACACGAATCCAAACTATTTGATATCAACCTTCAAACACTGGATTGTATTGGTAAGTTTTCTTGACTTCTATTTTCAATTTAATAGTAGTATAACGTAAATAACAAATAAACAAGAACCAACGATTATTTGTTAAATATTTATATTTTTATCTAATATATATTTTACATTTAAATCTTTGTTATAGAACATGTCATTCAAAAAGTTGTTGCAAAATCAACCGACGAGATATCTTCTCTCATAATTTCATGTATTTAATATTTTTGATTTTTATAGTGAAATCTGTCTACCAAACTTCTGGTACAATCCAGTCAAGAATTATTCTTCTTTACCTTTACCACTAAGATATTCCAAAAATAATCTTACCTTATCAGTATAATATTTTTGAAAATTTATTAAAGAATATTTTATTTCAAACTTTCTTTTGAAAGCTATGTCGTTTAGAAACGTTTACTAGTTTACTATATATAAGACATTAACAGCAGATAAACAAAGTCACTAAATTTTTATAATGTTATTTTTTCTATTTTGGATTTAGTAAATTTATTTTATTTTAGAATGTTAAGACTTTATATATATACACGTATTTTTTTTTGTTTGCTGATTCTGGTTTTGGTTTATGTGCAGATGATCTATCATAATGATTCCTCTTTTGAAGCCACATATGATTTCATCATTCTTCATTTTCTTTTATTTTTTTATCTTTAACAATTAACTTTTTTTGTTATTAATCAGGTTAATTCATTATTATCACATTTCATATTTATTTTCTAGGTTAGATTTGGGACAATTGTCTTAATGTAAATCATCATCTTAGCAAATTCATATGATTTGATTACAAAAATATATCAGAAAATTTCTAATTATATAGTGATGTTCCTAAGAATATTTTAAATTTATTTTGTTAATCAATAAAATAATTGTTAAATATTAAACCCACATTTTAAAAAGTATAAAAATCTATATTAAATGAATATCTTTGTTCTTTTATAAACTACAAAGCAAAAAAAATTCCACAAATCATAAACGTAATAGGTTATCTCATACAAAAACACATAATCCGTTAACTATCAATTTTTTTATAGAATTAAAAAAAAACAATGATATCCATACTTTGAAATATTATGATGTCAAGTAAAGTTTAAATGATTTGGAATACATTTTTTGAAATATATTTGTGATAAAAATATTAAACTTTTACTCACTAATTTAAACATGACGGGTTTAGCTATAATAAATTTCTACTTGTG
This sequence comes from Eruca vesicaria subsp. sativa, assembly GCA_932364175.1. NCBI lineage: Eukaryota > Viridiplantae > Streptophyta > Magnoliopsida > Brassicales > Brassicaceae > Eruca > Eruca vesicaria. The sequence continues at coordinate 89,405 of CAKOAT010802931.1, read as the reverse complement.
TGTCAATTTTTGAATAAAAAATGATGCAATTTGCAGCGGAGCGGGCTGAGCCGTATATGATATATACGTATATGATATATATACTAATATGAAAAAAATAGCAATATATTTTTGAAAAATATACCCGCGCGGGCGCGCATGCCAAAATCTAGTATACTATTAAGCATGATCATTCACATGGGAAAATGGTCATTTAATTCCCAATGTAATTGAAATTGGCAGATAAATTCCTCAACTATCACATGTGTAAAATAATTCTCCAAATCTGTATTGATTTTGCAAAATTGAACCCTTGAAAAGTCCTCATCGAACAGTTAACGGAAAACGTTAAGTCTAGTTTTGTGATCCTCTTTTAATCGTCTTCTTCTTCTTCCATTTTCTTCTAATTTGAAAACCAGTAAACCCAAGTCGATTCTCACAATGACTTCAGAGGTAATTACCCTGAGTCCTTCTAAAAAAAAAAAAAAAAACGAATTAGAACTATTTGACCATGGAGAATGAAGAACCAAAAACATTGCTCAGAACATGTGTTTCTGGTCAAATTATTTTGATGTATCTAAAAATCTCACAAATTTCTCTTAAATAGTTAACAATGAATCATTAAAACAAATTACAAATCTGATCAAGGAGAGGCATGAAATGTTCATAAAGGGAGATGTGTATGTCTGCTTCTCTTCTTTCATTACCTCATTTCTTTTTTGAAAGTTAGTAAATGTTATTAACATGGAAATTCCGTTCTTGTGCAAGAGACATGGTGTTTTTCTGTTAGTGAATGACTGTGATCAGGAGCTAAGCGGTCACGCTCGAGACCACAATTGAAGAGAGTGTTATCGTTTTATCTAGACTTTGCACAATGGAAAAAGTAGATCATCATCAAGCATTTATCTGTCTATGTTCTTAACTTCTATTATGTATCTCTACAACTACATAACTTAGGGCCTGATTGGTTACAATGCAGCGATTGCGGTTGCGGACGTTTGCGGATGCGGGAGATTGCGGTTTTAAGCATAATTAGTAAGAGATTTATACGACTGGTTCAACGGTTAAAAATTGTTACGTTTGCGGGATACTTATGACTGGTTTATCATCAAATAAAACGGCGGTTAAGTAATAAATTAACAATATTTATATTTTATATAATTATCAAAATATTAAAATCATATTTTCATGATAAATATAAAATTTTTATTGAAAAAACTGCACTATTAAATTTTTTAAAAATTAAAGAAAATATGTTTTTGGAAATTTTACAATATAAATATTTTAGTATTTCAATTATTTTAATTTAAAATTTTAATTAAAATTTTATTTTTATATTTATATAGTTTTTTGGAAAAAAAAATAATTTTTATCTTCCCGCAATCACCCGCAACCGCAAACGCTAGCTGGAACCAGCTTTTGAATTTTAGAGATTCAGAGCGATTTGAAGCGGTTTATAGCGTTTTATGTGATTGTTGCAAAACGCCAACAACAGCTACCAACCAAAAAAGTTGCGTTTGCGGGTGATGGCGGGAGAACCAGTCAGGCCCTTACAGTGGTTGTATTCCTTGAATAATTATAACTGTATATTTATCTTGTTAAGAAGAATAGAAACCTGATAAATGTGTGAATTTCTGTAATTTACACAGAGCTAATACAATATATGTTCTCGAAGAAATCAGAAAAAAGTATTTTATAATTTGGGTATTTGTGACAGTGTTGATTCGTGCCATAAAGATTGAATTCTTGGTGAAGATGTTAATTTCAAAGATATCGATCCATTTCAAGTTAAGAATGCAGAAGGGCTTCCAAAGACAGAATTTTCATTCAACTGTGATATGTTTGCTTTCAAGATGCTGGAATGCAGGTCATTAGGATTGAAGAGCATGGCCAATATAAATGATGATACTGCGATGAACTTACGAAGCAAGCTATGTTGTGAGATCTTCGACCAGTTTATGGATAAAGATTTTCAGGAAGGTAACATGAAGTTAAAAATGTCACACTCGTTCTATTTTATACTATGTTTTTAAACTTTGATGTTACTTTGACAAGTAGAAGTTTGTAACAAATGATCACTACAACGTTTTTATCATTTAGATTGTTATTGAAGAAATTTCATGATGTCTAGGATAACATGTGGCATTTTCAGGATGGGTTACCATAAATAAAAATGAGTATTCTAAACGTTGGAAAAAACTTTAGAATTTCTGGATGGGTTTCCAGAATAGTTGAATATTAGTGTGTTTCTTTCTTAAACTAAAAAGAAAAATGAAATGATATCAAAAACTAAGGATTGATATCTGCATACTTGGAAATTTTCAAATTTTGATTTGGAATTTTAAAGAAAAAAAAACAAATATACACAACTAACAGATTTCGAACTAGAGATGTCTGGGAAAAGGGGAATAAGGTGTGGCCACTAGGCCAAATGGATTATAATATAAACTCTTTAAATTAATACTCTATAAATTAATATACACTAAAAATCTCTATAAAATAATATAATTTTATAATCTCAAATTGGATTTTTGGTTCAATTAGTATATAAATAAATTAATAATTTCTATAAATTAATAAAAATTTATAGCTTTGGTGTAGTCCCAACATTATTAATTTATAGAGGTTTAACTGTATATTTCTTAGTGATGTAAGTGAAGTAATATAATCCATTTATTTTTATTCAATTAAAAAATAAAGTACGAGTCCGAATACCCTTGGAATCGAACGCGGGTCGTGGCACGTAATTCAGCTTCATAAGATAGGTGGTTTAGCCGCTAGGCTGAAGAGAATCATCTAGTAAAAGGTAAAGCATAAATATAGTTAACCATAAATTTTTATTAAAAACTTTGTAAAGAACTTTGGATTTTCTGGATGGATATCCAAAATATGATATCATTTGTCACATTCAGGATGGCTTTCCAGGAACGAATATGAAAATAAGACTACCCAGATACAAGACCAGTAATCCTCTAAATTCTTAACTTTTTTTTTTGTTTTGACTAAAAAATAATACGCGAGAGAAACACTGTAAAAAAAATACTAATTCTGATTCCGTTTTAAATAAAAACTAAAAATAAAACATGATGTAGGTTCTTTAAACATAACAAAAGAAATTGATAACATTAGATTAACCAACCACCCATTTTTCCCCAAGCTTGAACCAATCATGGACCTTGACTTTCACATCAGCCAAGTTTCCTTCTGCTTCAATGTGCTCTGCTATTAGTTTTTCCAGTTCAGCAACAAAGTCAAGTTTTCCTTCAGCCTTGATAATTTATCACGAAACTCAATGTGATTTCCAAATTTTGGAGAAAAAATAAAAATATAGACATCTACCAGGAACCGAACCTGAGATGTCTAGGAGGAGAGGGGGAATACGGTGTACCACTAGGCAAGTGTGTTTCAATCATTAGGTGATGTAAGTAAAGAACATATTTCTTTATATTTATTCAACTAAAAAATAAATACAAATTCTGATTTCAAGGGTAATCAAACACAGGTGGAGACAAGTGTTTCAGTTTCGAAAGAGAGGTTGTTTAGCCGCTAGGCTGAAGAGAATCATCTCGTATATGTTTTCCACATAAATGTATTTAACTGCAAATGTTATATTATAAACTTTGGAAAGAACTTTGGAATTTTAGGATGGGATTCCAGAATAGTTGGATATTACTGTGTTTCTTTCTAGCAAAGAAGTTCAAAAGTAAGAGTTGAAATAAAATAAAAAAAAATTAAGGTTGTATATTACAAAAAAACTAAGGAAATTTTAAATTGTGATTGGAGTTTTGGAGAAAAATGCATCTAAAAATTGGTTGTATATTACAAAACTTGGAAGACATCATACTTATTCAGGATAGGTTTCCAAAGGTAAATGTATATACTATATATGTTCTGGCCCATATCACGTAACAATCAAATAATCAACATCCAGAAATAATCAATAAAAAATGTAAAAAACATGGAAATCAAAAGGAATAGAGCAAATATGAATAGGGGACTTCATCCTATGGGCCTATGGCATGTGCTCTTGTTGTGCCCTCCTATGCCACATCTGCTGCACTTGTGGGACTGAGATTTAGATCTTGGAACCCCAAATTCGCCAACGGATCTGATTTTCTTTGTAGGAGAACGTCCATGTCTCTTTTTGGTAGCTGGAAGTGGGCAAGACAGTTCGTCAATATTCGCTGGATAGATGGACGTTGACAACTCTCTGCCAGGGTGTATGCTTTCGGCATAAGCTTTAGCCCACGTTTCTGTCAAGTGAGAAGCATCAACGTAACGGTTTTCATCTCTCTTACTATACTTAGCAGCAGCAATTGCGTGAATCCAGGGTATCTTGTCAATGTCGAAAACATTACAAGTGCAATGCCGCTTCTCCAAATTAACAACATACTTCATAGTCTCATCCTTTACCTCAAACTTTCTTTGATCAACTTGATACACATTCGGCACCATTGCAGCCCCAAACCTGGATACCATTTTCTGCACTACTTTTGGAGTACCCAGGTGCTTATGTTTCGCAGCCGCTTTGCGTCGCTCAAAAAATCAAGTGGTGAGCGTCAATCTAATCGTTTCAAGGAGAGAGATCAGTGACAACTCACGAGACAGTCTCAACATAGAATTGAGAGACTCTGCAATGTTGGTAGTCATGATATTGTACCTATCACAGGCGCAAAGCATCGTGCCCACTTCCTAAAATCCAAAATTTCCAGATTCTTAGCCGATTCAGGACATTTATCCTTTATGTCCCTGAAGATTGACCAGAACTCGTGACAAGTGTAGGCATCAGCAGCGCTTTCCACCAGAGGTAGCAACCCAGTCTTTGAATATGTATGATTGATGTTGCGGAGCAGATGGATTCTGCAGGTTCCATGGTGAGATAAGGGATAAACATCCTCCAGCGCTAAAGCAATGGAGTTAGTCCTGTTTGATACAAAAACAAGATCCAAAGCGTCTGGGATCTTCTGCCTCAAACCTCTAAAAACCATTTCCAAGAGGCAGCGTTTTTTGCGTCGACCACTGCAAAGGCGAGAGGATATAGATGATAATCATCATCTTGAGCACAAGCTGCCAATAAAGTCCCATTTAATTTTCCCTTCAGAAATGTACCATCTACTGTAATAACTCTCCTCATCAATGAGAATCCCCTTATCGATGGACCAAAAGCCACAAATTCATACAAGAAATTTCCAGCAGCATCCACATGTTGATAAGTTAACGATCCAGGGTTTGTCTCTGTAACTTTGTACAACCACCTTGATAGATTGTAATAATTGTCTTGAGGAGTCCCTCTAACCAAAAACTGAGCTTCTTATTTCCCTCTCCAAACTTGTTTGTAATTGATGTGAACGCCATGCTGAATCCTGACACGTTCAATGATCTATTTCGGTTTGAGATCTTTCTTATTTTCTCCAAAATTGCTGCATATCAAAGAACCCAACAAATTTGCAGATGCTTGTTTGTGGTTGGCATTCCTGTGTGTTGTATCGCATGTATGCTCATGAACATACTTTTTAACAGTGAAAAAATCTGAACGAGGTAGCTTGGTAGCATGCATCATGTACAGTCTTGTACTCAAACTTCCACTCTAGATCCTATTTCTTCAAACGAGGTGTTATCAACACACCACAATATCACTCTTGACTTGTTAGAAGAGACAGTCTTGTACTCAAACTTCCACTCTAGAGCCCATCTTTCATCCTCAACATTAACTCTCCCTTGGTCTTAAAATAGCTATTCACCTTAATATCACCAGCTCCTCTTGTAGTTGGTGAAAGTCCAATATGGACATGACTAAAATCCGGAAGGGCATTTAGAGGAGCTATAGAAACACCTTCATAAAGAAGACTGCAAAAGTCAAGTTGTTCTAGAAGGATTAGTACTTGATTAGGAAGTCTATCCTGAACAGTCTAAGAAAAACGAAAAATCATACAAAAACAAACCAAAAACGAAATAGAAACGATGTACCTATTTTTCTCTCTGCATAGTAGAACGAAACACTGGAGTGGTATTCAATGGAACATGAGAAGCAAATGTATCAGAAGCTTGAGTGTTACATCTAGCTGAATCAGTATGAACCTGCAAAAGTCAAGTTGTTTTGGAAAGCTTTATACATGATTAGGAAAGCTATCCTGAATATTCTAAGAAATCATACAAAAACAAAAAAAACGATGTACCTGTTTTTCTCTTTGCACAATAGAACGAAACACTGGAATAACATTCAATGGAACATGAGAAGCAAATGTATCAGAAGCTTGAGTGTTATAGCTAGCTGAATCAGTATTAACCTGCAAAAGTAAACTCGTTCTGGAAGGCCTAGTACATGATTAGAAAAGCTATCCTGAAAAGTTTAGTTGAAAAAATCATACAAACCTTAACACACAACCGACATGTTCCATCAAATGCTCTTATCTTGCCGATGAAATTTCTGAGCTGAAGAATTGTCGAACGAAATACCATAACTCAAACTGATTTCTTCCTCTTTAACACTAAAATCTTCATACTCAATCTTCATACTGATCATCTTCTTTTATATAAATTAAAGATGCATTCTTATTCGCATCAACATTAAACTCACACTGGAGAGATTCTTTTGAGCTCAATTGTCCACATACACAAAACATTTCAGCCATAGTTCGATATCTGTAAAAAATCAGAAGCAAATCTCAAAAAGACAAACAATCTGATAATAAAGTTTGCTAATTTCAATGTATCATATATTAAGAATTTGGTATCTGAGCTAAAATACAAACAAATCGTCAGAAGCAAAACATTAACAGCTCGATTCTCAATGTAAGTAAGGAAATAACTCCAAACTTTATTAGCTTGTTGTTAATGAGTAGACCAGTTCATTCATCAACAACAAGAAACATACAAATCAAAACCTCGATAATGTATAATGAAAATGAAATGTTGATACCTTGATCAAATCAGATACACGAGAGAATGAGATGCAGAGAAGAAAACGACGACGAATTAAGGATAACGCAGAGACAGCGGATCAAGGCTGACGCAGAGACTACGACGGAACGAGTATGACGAAATTAATACGACGACGACGGATCGAGAAGATACACAGACGATGATGAACAGTGACACGAAGGCAAGAGGAGACTACAGACGGTGATACAGAGGCGAGAGGAGACAACAACGGTGATTTATTTTCTAATCTCTATTTTTTTTTAATTACTCAAAGGAGGAGGTATAAGGGTAATTGAAACCTTTTAATGAAACCTATTTTTGTGAATTTTTTCCTTGGGCTTTTATTCTCTACATATTGATTTGATTAAATCAACTTATTAACGTTCTAATTTGATTAGAATTATTTAACAAATAATATAATATTTTCACTAGATTAAAATAAATTTAATTATTTATAATTCAATTAAAATACATATTAGATATGTATTAGTTATATTTATATTTTTTATAAGATATAAATTTTAAATATAAACTAAAATTGAATTAAAATTGTTCCTCAATTAATTTCAAGTATTTTTGATGTCTACCCAAATCTTATCAACCATCAAGGCTTGTTTCATTGTAAGATGGGTTTGCTAAAGCAAGGTGTCTGCAATTACATGAGTGAGGTGGATGGTAACGGTTACCATGTGAAACAAGATTGGTTTACTTGACTAGGTTATCAAAACGGTTTTGGGCTTGGAGACATAGGTTGGATAAGACATAAGATCTCCTCTGACAACCAAAAATTATATTGCATATAATTAAGCAAAGCGTTGCTTACCTAAATAACTTGAATTCGGGCGATGAGCCAGAGCTCACTCGGATTTTAGTGAAATATGGATTTTGGATTATTATATTCATTTGAAGAAATTGTTTTGAATATAATATTAGTTTTTTTAATTGTTGAGTTTTTTTAATTCATGAACATCATATAACATTTCCTATTCTTTTATTCCAGAAATGTTAATTCCTCACAACCCATTTTCATTTCAATATGTTTTTGGGAAGAACAAATTGAAAGGATCAAACTTCCTCCAATGGTATCGAAACCCGAGAATTGTTCTCAAACAAGAGTTTAAACCCTACTTGGAAGATCTGAAAAGGAAAAAAGACTTTTAAAACATCGTCTAGGAGTATTTACGTTATAGAAGTAAATGTTACTACTTCTGGTTTTACTTCTTAGGTATTGGATACCGGCTGTGGGTGCTCATATTTGTACGGATATTAATGGCCTAAGCAACAGTAGAATTTTGGAGAATTTACAAGTGGACCTACGCGTAGGAAATGGAGCAAGAGTTGCTGCATAAGCCGTGGGGACATTTCATTTGTCTTTACCTTTAGGCTTGGTTTTAGAACTTAAGAATTGCTACTGTGTGTCTGCTATAAGTAAGAACATTATTTCCATTTCTTGTTTGGATTTGGAAGGATTTCATTTTTCGATTAAAAACAAATCTTGTTCTTTTGATCGTAATGATGTATTTTATGGTAGCGGTCCATTAGTAAATGGACTTTACATTCTAGACCAAAGCATGCATATCTATAATATCATTACCAAAAGATTTAAATCTAACGACACGAATCAGATTTTTCTTTGGCATTGTTGTTTAGGCCACATAAATAAGAAACACATTCAAAAGCTTCATAGTGATGAACTTTTGAGCTCATTTGATTATGAATAATATGAAAATGTGAATCTTTTTTGTTGGGTAAAATGACCAAGGCTCCTTTTACTGGACACGGTGAAAGAGCTAAAGACTTGTTAGAACTTATACATACTGATGTATGTGGACTAACGAGTATAAATGCCAGAGGAAACTATCAGTACTTCATCACATTTACTGCCGCCTTCAGTAGATATGGCTATGTTTATCTAATGAAACATAAGTCTGAATCTTTTGAAAAGTTCAAAGAATTTCAGAATGAAGTGCAAAACCAGCTTGACAAAAAAAAAAAATCTTCGATGTGATCGGGGTGGAGAATATTTGAGTCAAGCGTTTAATGATCATCTGAGAGAATGTGGAGTTGTTTCACAACTCACTCCTCCAGGAACACCACAATGGAATGGTGTGTCCGAAAGGAGAAATCGAACTTTACTAGATATGGTTCGGTCTATGATGGGTCATGCAAATCTTCCATCATCCTTCTGAGGATAAGCTCTCGAAACGTCTGCGTTTACGCCAAACAGATGTCCATCAAAATCATTTGAGAAGACACCATATGAGATGTGTACTGGAAATATTCCAAATTTGTCTTTTCTGAAAATTTGGGGTTCTGATGCTTATGTAAAACGTATGTTTACCTATAAGCTTGGACCCAAATCTAATAAATGCTACTTTGTTGGTTGTCCTAAAGAAACCAAAGGTTATTATTTTTACAATCCCAGCGAGAACAAAGTGTTTGTTGCTCGTAGTGGTGTTTTCTAGAAAGAGAATTTATTTTTAGAAAGAACAGTGGGAGTAAAATAAAACTCGAAGAATGAGATTGCTTCGTATTCTCAAGAGGATGATCATATAGATTTACGAAGATTCGTAGAATCTAAACCTGTGGAACCTGAGGTACGTAGGTCCGAAAGGACACTTAACAAAACTGATAGATATGGGGGTTTTGGTGACGGATCATTACGATCTATTGATATAGATAATGATGAACGTAGATCCTTTGAGGAAGCTATGATGGACCCTGACTCCGAAAAATGGCTGGATGTCGCAAAATCCAAAATGAAATCCATGTCAATAAACAAAGTATGGACTTTGGTTGATTTACCTGATGGTGTTAAAGTCGTTAAGTGTAAATGGGTTTTCAAGAAGAAAACTGACATAGATGGTTATATACAGATATACAAAGCTAGATTGGTTGCTAAATGTTACAAACAAATTCATGGTATTGACTATGATGAAACTTATTAACCAGTCGCAATGCTTAAGTCTATTCGGATTCTCCTAGCAATTGCTGCTCATTATGAAGCTAGATTTGGCAGATGTATGTGAAAACAGCTTTCCTTAAGGGAAATCTCGAAGAGGATGTGTACATGACACAACCTGAAGGTTTCACAGTCCCTGGAAGTTCTGGGAAATTATGCAAGCTTCAACATTCCATTTATGGTTTGAAGCAAGCATCTCGGAGTAAGAATCTTTGTTTTAATGAGGTAATCAAAGAGTTTGATTTTATTACAAATGAAGAAGAACCTTGTGTTTACAAGAAGACTAGCGGGAGCGCAGTGGTTTTCTTAGTATTGTATGTAGAAGACATACTTCTCATTGGGAATGACAATCCTATGCTTAATTCTGTAAAGGCTTGGCTTGGAGGTCATTTCTCAATGAAAGACATGGGAGAAGCTGCATATATTCTTGAAATAAAAATCTATAGAGATAGATTAAATAAGACTATTGGATTATGTCAAGATACTTATATCGATAAGGTCTTGCATAGATTCAAGATGCATGATTCCAAGAAAGGCTTCTTGCCAATGTCTCATGGCATAACTCTTAGCAAGACTCAATGTCCTTCAACACATGATGAGCGAGAGCGGATGAGTAGAATTCCATATGATTCGGCTATAGGATCTATCATGTATGCCATGATCTGTACTCGTCCAGATGTTGTGTGTGCCATGAGCATGACGAGTCGATACCAATCTGATCCAGGTGAAAGTCACTGGACAGCAGTCAAGACTATCCTTAAGTATTTGAGAAATACTAAGAATAAGTTCTTAGTATATGGAGGAAGTGATGAGCTTGTTGTGAGTGGTTAAACTGATGCCATCTTTCAGACGAACAAAGATAATTTCCGATCACAATCAGGCTTCACCTTTTGTCTTAATGGAGGAGCATTGTGTTGGAAGAGTTCCAAGCAAGACACCGTAGCAGACTCTACTACCGAAGCTGAATACATCGCCGCTTCTGAAGCAGAAAAGGAAGCTGTTTGGATTCGGAAGTTCATTGCTGAATTGGGTGTAGTTCCTAGTATCTCTAACCCAGTGGATCTCTATTGTGACAACAATGGAGCCATCACACAGGCGAAGGAACCTAGGTCCCATCAGAAGTCCAAACACGTTCTAAGGAGATATCATCTTATTCGTGATATCCTCGATAGAGGAGATGTGAAGATTAGCAGAGTTTCAATGGATGCAAATGTTGCTGATCCGTTGACGAAGCCTCTTCCACGGCCTAAGCATGAGAATCATACTACTACTATAGGCATTAAGTTTCTTAAGATGTGATCTTGATTCTAGTGGGAGATTTTTCTTTTATGATATGATGTTCATGTTTACATACATTTGGTTATGTTTTAAAATTAATGAAATTGTTTCAGATTTATTTTATTATTGGATAATTAAAATAAATGTCCCAAAATAATTTATATCATTCTTACAGGTCATCAAGTACGTGACTTGACCATGAAATCCTATTAGTGAAAGATGCTATAAGTTATTGAAGTCCTTAGTCAAGATTGTTAACATGGGACATTAATAACCGAGAATGACTAGTATGTGAGATGACTGATGACTAAGTTCAATGGAGTCATTCAATATGTGGTATTGAAGTCAATCACATGGATATGTGTTAGAGAACACATGTTCAGACTGACCCGCTAATGAGAACTCTACAAGATTTATATGAGTTTATGAGAGGTTCTCATTACAACTATAGAGTATAGTTCTTAGACCTGAGTTCATCATAACTTTTTACTTGTGAATTAGTTCACTTTGACCTTGTCAAACGTCAGCTGTAACTGGTGATTATAAAGGCATTGATTAGGTGTTATATGAAGTTTGTAAAGAACATGGATGAAACAAGATGGGATTTGTCCCTCCCATATAACGGGGGTTAAATATCTCTGGGCCTATCGAATATTTGATACTGATAAATGCATGGTCATGCTCAAACAAGGTGAGTGTCAGTCGTTTATTTTATCAGTATAAATCATAGTTTGATAAATATGATCTAACTTAATAAGGATGAGACTGGTTCTTGCCTTATGCTGAGATCGAGATATAGAGACAAATGGATTATGAGAATATATGATTCTAGTACAAGTGGGAGATTGTTGGGAATGTCCTAAAATCATTTGTACTCAGTCTAGTAGAAGTCGTAACGTCGAGGTTCGGCAATCATAGAACATTAGGTGGTTATAATGTTTTGCTAAAAACCGCTTATAATCTATGGATTGAAAATCCATTACTAATTTTATATGTGTGGTCACACACCTAAATAAATTGGATCATAAATTTGAAGTTTTATATATTTGTTTATATTATATATATGATATATAATATACACGTGATATACATATATGTAGGCCTGCGACTTCGGTTTTCCGAAACCAAACCGAACCGAATCGTCGGTTTTCGGTTAACCGAAGTTTTAAAAAAAAATTCCGAAAGAAACCGAATGAAATTTTGGTTCGGTTCGGTTATCGGTTTATTTCGGCTTTCAATTTTATTTCCGAAATAATCGAATTTTTAAGTTTTCGGTTAACTTTGGTATAATTTTTCCAAAATATTCAGATTTTTTCGGTTAAATACGGTTATTTCTGTTATTTCGGGTTATTTGGTTATTTTCGGTTATTTTCGGTTATTTTCGGATATTTTCGGTTATTTTTGGTTATTTTCGGTTTTTAACATTTTTATTTTTTTTTGAAAATCGAAAACCGAACGGAACCGAATCGAAAACCGAATTAATTTTTAAAACCATACCGAACTGAACCGAAATGAAAACCGAACCGAACCGAAAACCGGAAAAACCGGTTCGGTCCGGTTCGGCCCATACGGTTCGGACAAAAATCTCAGGCCTACATATATGCATGTGATGCAAGTTTTTGAGTTAAGAAGTGATAATTATCACTTGGGTGTACTCCATTAACTTCCTAAAAGTGTTTAGGTCATGTGGTTATAAAAGTTCATGTATGTGACTTGATTAACCTACACAAAACGGCCGACTAATCAAAACCCTATATATTAAGAGGCAAAAGGTTTTCCTCAGATTTGATCTCAACGATAGATTCAGTTTGTGTGCGTGTGGATAACGGTAGAGGCACAACGTTTGGAGTGCTAAAGATCTTAACTTGGTTTATTTATTTTTCCGTTGCGAATAACCAGGTATATTCAAAAACCCTAAAGATCTAGATTTATTTCAGTATTTGCATGAGATTCTAGACAATAGAATTCATAGGTTGTTTTATAAATCGTTATAAACTGGTATGAATTCCTACGTTACCATTGTCCATCTTCTAATTCGAGACCTCCCTCTAATTGTGCTGTTTCCTTGTGGGGGTTACCCCATTTGTATGACTGAGACAACGATATCCTGGGGCGAAGTCTCTCCACTATTGCACGGCTGATTCCGTAAAACACGGGAACCACGGCAACACAATTTTCGCCATGCAGATCATCTATAACCTCCCCGAGCATAGTTAGGCTGCGCTCAGATTCAACAAATTTCCCTGTGATAACCACCACACGTATCTTGGATCTCTTTATCACCAACTGAGTCCTTTTCGATAAGTAATCACTGCGTTCCGATGGAGGATAGTCGTCTTCCCTGATGATGGAAATGTTTCTGCCGTGAAAAGCAGCGGAGAGCTAAGAAAAACTATTAAGAAATTTGAATTTTATTTTTAGATTTATAAAAGAATGTAAATAAATTAGGGAGAAAGTTTAGAAAGTTCAATTTTAACAAAATAAAATAAATTCAATATTTAAAATTTTAAACTTTTATTATAAAATTGAAAACTATGCAATTTAGTTACTTTTATTTCTCTAACACAAAATAAAATTAGAATTTTCTGAGATTTCCTTTTTTTTGTAAATTTTAGATCTTAAAATTTGATTTTAACTTATTAATATTTTATTAAAGTAAATTAAGTTTAGGTATTAACATGGACATAATATTACAAGTTTATAAATTAAAATAAGTAAAATAATAAGATAAAATATTAAACTGGATAAAAAGTAGTTTGGGTATTAAAAAGTTTAAGGATACTTTAGTGGGATATTTTATGGAATTTTTCCTTGTTAATTTATTATTGGATTGCTTGTTCTCATGAAATTAACAACAATTACAATAGTTTTAATAATTAACTGTCTTAAATAAAATATTCTTATCTCAATTATAATCAGAGACATGGTCATAATGACCATCAGATTGCTTGTGTAAATCATGTTTGATTGACTTGTCTAATAAATCTTGACACTTTTTCTTGGTTATGTTGAGAAAGCTATTTATAATGCTTGTCTTATTCAGGGGTGAAAAAAATTATTCTCCGATACTCCTCTTCTTTTTATCTATATTATTAAAGTTGAAGTACACAATTTAATTGTTTGGAAACTAGAATAGTAGACTAAATCAATATGTGTTTGGAAACATGGATAGCAGTAAAACAATAATACTTACCTAATTTAAGTGATTTTTTAACAAATTTTCTTTCTATTTTAATTAATTCTAACAGATTCATTTATTATCTTTACTAAATAAATTTATATCATTTATTACAGAATCAAAAAAGAAAACGTATTTGTTTTCAATTTTTTATTTTTTATTTTACATTCATTTTCACTTTTTAACTAATTCATTAATTATATTTACTATAATATTTCGACAATATTTATTTTACAAATTAACTATAATAATTTGAAATATTTGAATGATATGACTCTATATGTGACAAGAATTAAAATGGTTAACAATTTTTTTTATTTGTTTACATAATCAGTTAGACATAGATATTCGAATACCTGTTCAGCTACGAGTTATTTATTTTGGATATCAGGTTTTTTGAGTTTTGAAACTAGAATTCATTCAGTATTATATTTTTTCATGTGAATATTTCAAATCGATTTTCACAAGTCGAAAAGAATTCAATTTTGATATATAGAAACCTATAAATATCCAAAAACTAATGTATCTGAGGCATGTCCAGATATTTGTACCAAATGTAACAATATTAACCGATTTAGTTTGGGTATTTTGAATTCAAACTAAACTTAACCTAAAAATAACCAAATAACTAAAACTAACATATTACCATATTTGATTCGGGTGTTATTCTAATGTATAGAAACCTAAAAATATTCAAATATTCATACAATTAATTATATTATGATACATATAAAATTTCTAATACTAATCATGAAAGAAAAAAAATCAATTTATAAAAATATTTTAAACCGGATCTTCACAAGTGAAGAAAAATTCAGTTTTAATAATTAGAAACCTACAAATATCCAAAAACTAAAGAATCTGAGGCCGATTTGGATATTTGTACCGAAAAGTAACAATATTAACCGATTCAGTGAGGGTGTTTTGAATTCAAACTAAATTTAACCTAAAATAATCAAATAACCAAAATTAATCATATTACTGTACTTGATCCGGATTCGATTCTGATGTATAGAAACCTAAAAATATTTAAATATTTATATAATTAATTATATTATGATACATATAAGATATCTAATACTAATTATGTAAGAAAAAAAATATTAATTTATAAAAAAGTAAAAATTAACACCCTCACGGGCGTGCGGGTCAATCTTTAGTTAATTTATTATCTTTTTATTTAAATAGAGAAATTTTGTATAAGACAAACGAACCAAGAGAAAGTTACATAATTACAATTCGATTTAGGACTATCCAAGCCCGAGACCAACACCGACCCAGAAAATTTGGATCCCCAATTTCAAAATAAGTTAGAATTCCCTAATATGCTTCAGAATAAGGTTTCACTCATTCTTTCTTGACCGTTCGATTTCTTGAAATCTCTCATAACCCTACTTAATCGCTAGAGAAAAAAGAATCAAAACCCAGATAATGTTGAATCGAGCCGATTCTGATCCGAATGCGAAAGAAGACGGTCCAGTAGTGTCGTAGAAGAAACGGCAGTAGTCACATTTGAAACCGGAGAAGTAACTGAGGATGACATCATAAACCCAAGCACCAGTGATAAATTTCGACCCATAAACCGAGGAAATTCCCACTGAGAAGGAGGCAGATGAAAAGGAGGAAAATTCAAGTGATAAAGAGGAAGAAAAGAGATCCAGAGAAGAAAAGAAGGAACCTGGAGAAGATAAAAAAGAATTCGGAGAAAGAGATGAGGAAGAATCCGGCGAAGGAGAGGAAGTGGAAGCCGGAGAAGATGAAAAAGAATCCAACGAAGGAGATGAAGTGCAAGATGAAAAGGAATACAGAGAAGGTGATGAAGTAGAATCCGTAGAAAATGAAAAGGAACCAGGAGAAGAAGATGAAGAATTCTTGGAATCCAGAGAAGGAGCTGTAGTGGAGTCCTAAATAAGAAATGACGAACAAGCTGAAGAGACGGGGGAGACCCAAGCAGCAAGATAACATGAAACTGAGTCACATGCATGGGTAAGAAATTTATACGTAAATTTATAGAACTTTAAAACTTGAAAATTTGGTGAAACATGATTTGAATATTACTACTCTAAGAAAGTGAAATTGCGTAAAACAAAGTGAAATTTCGAGTAAGTGTAGTATTGGGAAATAAAGTAAAACTTGTACTGTTTGGAGAACTTTGTAAAAATAAGTTGAACTTCTACTGTAGCTGTTGACAAACTTTAAGAAAGTATGAAAAACCTCACCTTTATGATTGTCTAACTAAGTCCAACTTTGTGAAACGTTATGTTGATGGTTGTAACATGTAGAACGTGATTTGGTTTTAAACTTGAAGATGACGAAGAAGAAGGCATGCAACCGCTGAATAAGTGCTTTTCTTGTTTAGTGAATAAAGACAAGCTTTGGTACCTGATTTCATCCTAAGTTTAAGCACTAAAAAAAGTAGCACCTAACAAGTAGTATTAGAGTAATCCAGATTTGATTGCAAGTGCTAGAAAAAATTATGAAAGTGATATCAGGAAAGTTCGAGGAAGAGAGGTTTGATGAAAAATGTGATTTTCGGTTATGAAGTATAAGATGCTAATGAAGTTGGAGCTTCTAGAGTTAGACTCTACTATTCAGGAAGTTTAAGACAAGTCTTCTGAAACAAACAAGGAGATAGATGAAGAACTCCCAGACGTCAAACCAGATATGTTGAAGGACAAAAAGGTCAAAATCTAATATGCATGAGCCTAGAAAATTTAGTTATGCCTAAGGTGATGGGGAAAACAACTGCACTTGGAGTTTGGAAGGCTTTGGAAAGAGATTACCAAACTAAAACATTACCTAATTGGATATACTTGAAGCAGAGGTTTGTGAGCTTCAAGATGGAAGATCACAAGCGCAAAGAGGGAAATTTGAATACTTTTCAAGGTAGTTTCAGATCTTGCAAGTCTTAACATCAACATCAGCGATGAAGACCAGGCAATTAAAGTTCTATCTAGCTTACCCCAGCAATTCGATTCACTAGTTAACACGCTCAAGTAAGAGATTGCAAAAGAAACTAGCTCTTACTATGAACGATGTGATTAACTTAAAAAAATTGAACTTAAGGAGAAGGGAGTGCCAAACAAATCAAGGTCTGACGCAGAAGGTTTGTACGTGGAATCAAGGGGCAGATCAAAGAAAAAAGGTTGTGATAAGTGATGAAGCTCTTTTTTGTTGTCTTCCATATTCATCAAAATTATATTGTATCCGGAGAAAATATCCATGAAAGACAACAACTTGCGTCCGGCGGCTTCCTCTACCAATCGATCTTATATGTGGTAACAAGAAACTATCCTTTAGGAAGGCTTTGTTTAGGTCACTGAAATCTGTGCACACTCTCCACTTCTTGTTTCCTTTTTTAGCAATCACATGATTGGCTATTTCACTTCTCTCATTGACCCGATTTTCAGGAGTTTATCGACTTCGTCATTGACTGCTTTAGCTCACTCGGATTCCAATTTTTGTCGTTTTTGCTTAATAGGCTTAAACGTTGGATCGAAGTTTAGTTCGTAAGAAATGACATCGATGTTGATTCCCGACATGTCTTCAGCCGACCATGCAAACAAATCAAGGTTCTATTTTAAGAATGAGAGGAGCTCGTTCTTGAGTTCGAATTTCAAAGGAGAGATCGTTTCCTATGCATATGCACCTTTTCAGGAATCGATTATCGAACTGTTCTATCCTTTCTTGGAATTTTTCTACCCATGATCCCTCCTTGTTTCTTAGATTGTTTCGGTTTCTAGAGGTTGTACCTTTTGAAATTGTTCAGGTAACAGCTTGCGGGGATTTCTGACTCCCTTATATCATTATGCCTCTTGTTGATGAGGATAATTTCACGCATTGGTGGTAGATCGATGGAACGGTTTTCATCCTTCAGAGCCAAGTCCTCCAAAGTACGTCATTGAAAGGCATACACTGATCTATGACTATGAATTTGATTACATGTTAAACATCATTAGCTTTCATGACTAGCAGTACCAAAACCGGGGAGAGGGGGTGGGGTCACGGTCACTCTTGGACTATCACAATTTAGAAAATTCAATTAATATTTTTGTTTAGTTCAATATAAAATAGAGATTATTTGCTCTCATACCATAAATCACCTCCCTAATTAGCAAAATACCTATAATTTGTCTCCTAATTTAATGATCAAAATGCCCTTCTGTCTCTCTCCTCCTACACTTCTAGGCATGTCAGCCTACCAATTTTTTTTTTTTTAACTTTCTCTCTCTCTCGCTCTCTTCTTCATCTCCTTTTTAATCATCTTTTTCTCCCTAATTTCCTCTTTAAATATTCTATATGTTTCGTTTTTGTTTTCCCTAGTTTTGTCTCATCTGTTTTCTAATTATTTTCATTTATATGTTTTCTAGTGTCGTTCTGGTTAAAAAAAAATATTATATCTATGTTTATTATATGTTTTAAAATTACAAGTAAAACATATGTTAACGCATTACAAAGTTAACATTTGTGACATGTTAACCAACTTTTGTATCTTGTTTCAAATTTTATATCTTGTTACAAATTTTGTAAACTCACTAATATATTTTGTAGATGTTAACAGATGTCTTATCCGTTAACAAATACATGTAACATAATTGTTAACAGAGGTGTTAAGTGTTAACATTTTTGTAGATATCAATACATGCGTTAAGTATTATATGTTAACAAATAAATATTGTTGAAGTTTCAATTTGTCTCTCGAACTGAGTAAATTTATCAGGTAACAAAACATGTATCAGTTAACAAATGAGTTAACTGCTCACAATTACTCTAACACTAATATCGGATTTATAAAAATTATAGATTTTAGAGATGTTGAAATCTTGTAATTTATGTTTTCAATTATATCAAATGTTAAATTATTTCATCTATTATGATATTTTATATTATATATTAAAAATATTATTATTTGATAATATTTTTAGCATTTAACAAAATCTAACAACACATGTGGACAACATGTTTTCTCCTAACATTCCTCTCTTACCAGCATAAAAATTTTCAGTTAAAAAGGGTATTTTAGACATTTCTAAGTATAATTTATACAATTGGACCATTAATATCCATCAATAGACAATCCTCTAATATGTGGACAACCCTCTAATATGGATCCTCGGTTAAAAATATTACGCTAATTGTCTCTATAAAATATGCATTACTTTAAAATTCAAAAATGGAAACACAGTGCCTAAAGTTCATGTCGTATTTTTTAATATTTGTTTAATTCAATATGAAAAAAAACAAGACGTGTATTATTCAAATTGAAGTAGATCTTTTTCCTTTTTTTCTTTTTTTTGAAACAAGATTTTTTCCCCTCAAACTAGTAATTCAGTGACCAAAATAACAGATGAGAATAATCTCTTCCATTAAATTTAATTAATATATAACTTCATCTTCAGGTTTTTCTTTTTCCAGAACTCGTAGGCAAGAACTGCGTTCTAATACAGTGGCCTGGGAGAACACAAAAGATAGATAACTTAAAATTTTATTTACGTTTTTAATACTGAACTATTTGTTTCCTTCGTCATCTAATTTACGCATCTGCTAGTCACTTGCACTTGTCCTTGTGGTGAGCGCCGGTGGCAGAAGAAGAAGCGGCTGTTTCAACATATTGCTCGGCGAGTTTCTTAATCTTGTCCCCTTCTTTGATCAAGAAGTTGGCACTCTTGGCTTTGCTATGATACTTCATCACTTTCTCTCTGGTTTTCGTCACTGCCCATCTGTATTGTTCTACGTTTATCACTCCGCTCTTACACAGTGGTCTTATATGTTCCTTGATGTATGCCTCAACCTATAAAGTAGACAAAAACGGAATCAACACAGGAAATGAGCAATTTTTACTTTAAGAAATTAATAACTTTTATTACCTTCTTGATGATGGAGTCACTGAACCCATCAGCTTTGCTGTTCTCTTCTTTAGACGGCTTCTCGCTTGGATTACAATTTGGGATCCTTTTGGGCAGTTTTTTCTCGAAGTTTGAAGCGATGAACTCTCTGTGCGTGTTGCTCTCGCACTCTGAATCGGGTGCTTTAGCTTGAAGACCGTTATCCGCTGATCCTTCAATGAGAGGTTTCTCAACTAGTTTCTCTGTCCCAGGTCCGTACAGTTCTTCACACTCAGCTAAAGAAAGGATCTCACCTCCCTCTCTTTCTCCCTCGCCCTCTGCCTCGGCCTCAGGTACAGGCTCCATAGGAACAAAGCTCTTCCCATCTTCTTCACCATTTGTTGTCCCTTTCAGGTTTATTGTTGTTTCTTCATTCCCTAAGACTTCAGATTGATTTAGAACTTTCTCAGGTTGAACAGTGGATAAAACTACCTTCACTTTAGTCAAACCTTCATCCTGCTGTGTTTCTGAAGCTTTTTTGGCCTTGGTAGCACCAATATAATCTTCGTCTTCCAACTCATACTCAAAATCCCCAAAGATGTCTGCATCAGGAAATGAACCAATGTCCAGTACATTATCTGGACCTATCTCTCTAGCTTTGTCCAAAGAACTGTCTTCTTTATCCAGAGGAGCTTCTGATGAACGGTTCGGGCTGTTTGGTGGTGAATCAACAAGACCGGCTGCTCTGAGCGCTTGAAGGACGGCTAGATCATCTGAATCTTTATCAACAACATGTTCTATTCCGTTATTAGACAGTGGTAATGAAGTATTTGATTCTACAGCATTATTGTCCATCACTTTGCTCTCTGAATGGTGCAGTATTTCTTGTGAGCATAGATTCAGATACACAACTTTGCTACTTGATTTGTCAGCGATCACTTTCTCAATATTTATAGCATCAGCAACGGCTAGTTCTGTCGCAGCACTTCTTCGAACTTCCAGAAGATTTTCTTTCTTCAAGAAATGTTCTGTCAAGCGATATAGTTGTGCCTGCATTCAAGAGTGATTCTCTTATGAACAAAAACAATGTATAATCGTTATAGAAGCACACATGGCAACCGATGAAGCTAGCTAGAGAGAAGCATGATATCTTGTAAAATAAATTTGATCCACAAATTGGGTGGGGATAAAGAAAAAACCTTGTATGATCTCAACCTTACAACCCTTAGAGCAGATATTCCGCAGACGTCCCAAATACAATATGAAATGACCTCCTAATAGTTGCAAGTAGACTTCCCTTTCATATGTGTGTATATCTATACTAAGTGAAACATGTACTAATAGCTCAAGTGATCAAGTCTATTCTAGCATCAAACCTAGAGCTAACAAGAATATCAAAAGAGTGACATCCCTTAAATATCTGGAAATCAGGTAACTTATTATGAGCCTAGAACTAATCAATAGCACGAGAAATAGAAATTTCATAAAAGCTATTCACGTACCTGTCTAACTGTCACAGGAACTTTATTATGGCGACTGGTCGCAAGGCTTGGCCTCATATCAGCTGGAAGTTGAGCCTGATAGCAATCATAGAAACAAACAAGCAAAAATTTCAAACAACAGATATGTAAAAGCTGACAAGGCAAGGGATGAATATCACACACCAACAATGGATAATTCCCTTTGAGCTCAGGAGAGCCTTCTTTGTCTTCGCTTGAGTTGCTGCCTGCTAAAGCTTTCTTTCTAGCAAGAACCTGCAATGCCCATTTCCTTTTGTCTTTCTTCAGCTCATCTGGATTCTCAAAAATAGGCGGTTTGCTTCCCGAGTTTATTTTTGTTCCAGCAGCATTTGAGTTGCTCCCCTTGACATCACTGCTCTTTGGTAAGGTCTTTTCCAGTCCTGTGGTTTTTGCATTGTTTTGAGAGATCCCCGTTTCTTTCGATCCCACAAGAGGTTTGATATCATGATTTCTCGGGAACACAGAGGTATCTGCCAAATATAATCTGGAGAGAATAGGATCTGAAGCCTGTGGGGTTTCAGATGAAACATTTGTCTCGGCGTCGGCTGGTTTTTTCTTCAAGAGGCTAAGAACAGACTTCAGAGTCTCAATTTTCTCAGGCTTTCCAGTTTTCATGCACCGATGCTTCCAGAACTCGACTTCACAGTCCCGATGCCATGCAGTTTTCCGTTTCCCATTTGAATCTGCATAAATTTTTTTAGTGAGATTCTCTCGGACTTTTCCTTTCTGCAGCATCAACTTCTTTGCCTTCAATGCCAGAGCCGGAATCTTTGCTTCATCCGTTTTGGACCCTGCCACAGCAGCTCTGAAGGCGGCCAAGAGTTTTGGATCAAATTGGTCTTTTCTGATGTCTTCCATTGATTTGTTTCGAACAGCCTCTCTTATTTCTTTCCTTAGTTTCTCAACCAGAACCAATGACTCTTTATCATCTTCCGGTGTCTTCTTAATCTTCTTTACTCTCAAACCAACAGGATTCTCTCCTTCGGAAGACTTATCCGCAGTATTTGGAAGCGTGGGTTTCTTTTTACTCCCAAATCCTTTAACAATGCTGAAAATATCAACAGTTGTATTGTTTGAAGGGGATCTGCTCTCGTGCTGAATGGGAGCTTTTTCTTCCATTTCCTCAAGCTTTGGTTTAACAAGACGTTCTGCAATCTCAGTCTTAGTTTTCGCATTGTCATCATCACCACTGGTAAAGAAATGGCGCAGAGAAAGGACACACGCTCAAACATTTGACACGAATCAGAGTGAAGAGGGAATGATGATACCAAGAAAAGAAGATTTCATCTGTGAAACTGACCTGCAATCTGAATGTTTTCTCTTTAAGCTGACAACACTAGCAACATCTGAATTGGAAACGGCTGTACTGGAAAGAGCTGAAAACACAATACAGCATATCTGATCATGTTAAACTATCCATATGCAGGTAAAATTCCAAAAAATGAAAGAAAAAGGAAAACAAAGGAAAGCATGTTTCTTACATTTTTCAACATTGACAGACAGACACTCCTTTTCTTCAAAACCTGTAACAGGGTCTACAGTTGCACAAAAGGCAAAATTATCACTCCCACTAGTAACTAGGAACAAAGCATATTGAGAATCTATAAGTGGCAAGAACGTACAACTAAGCCTCGGAGGAAATTGTATTACTAATCAATATACCTGCTCTATTCTCCATGGGTGCAGCAAACAGTGGCTGATTTGAATCAGATGGTAACTCAGATGATAAATTATGTGGCAAGGACTGCGTGAACTCCAACTTTCCTGGGGCCTGCTCTGTATAATCCTTCCTACTACATATATCCAGCTGCGAGCTATCAGGATTTCCGTACACCGTAGGTTGAACTAACGACGCAGTGGTATCACTTGGTTTCATAGGCCACTCGTCTGCTTTGACTGTTGATACGACAAGAGCTGTCTCGCCATCATCAGCAACTGTGACTGAAAAATTTCCAGAGTAAATAGCCTCGACTGAGCATTCGCCATTTGTGGTTTCAGGCTCCGGAGGGTTTGTTGTGTCCATTGGTGAAGCATCAGATTCGAGCGGTCTTTCACTTGAGAGACACCTGTTCAAACAGAGAACGAAAGACTGACAAGATTGCTGAAAAATATAGAGAAAGGGGATAATATGGCTAAGTAACTGATTCAATTTAAACATAAGCCTGGTACTCGGAAAAAATTAGCAAATCAGTGGAAGGCTGGAAGCTCTCCCATAAAAATATGTCTGCCTAATCGGCTAATACTACCGATAAAATGAACGAGACATTACGCGAATGGAACCTACCTCGGACACTCCCATGTATCCTCTGATGCAATTTCCAGATCAAAACCCACACAAACAGCATGATACCTATTAGCACATAGAGGAAAGTAACACTTAGGTCTTAGAAGGTAACTTTTATGTTCAAACATATAAGACCACATAAGAACGCTCTAAAGATGAACACTCTAGAACAATAGAAAGGTAAGAATATGCACGTATATAAGAATAAAGACCAGTATCTTTGTCGTTTCCATATATATTTTAAACTGCCTTCCTGCAATAGTGATCGTTAGGAACCGGTAGGTAAACTAAGCTATAAACACAATGATCTTTATCTAAGAGTATAGAAGACACAAACATTATATGGCACTGTAACAACTTAGATAGGACCAGAAGTTCACCAGTCGGAGTAACTTCAGTGATCCAACAGAGGTAAAAGAAGATGAGACTTTACACATAAGAAACAGCCAATTAATAATGTTGAGCTCCACTAATAAGGTTCACCAGGTAATAGTTACCATGTGTCACAAGAATCACAAGCAATTGATGTATCAAGGTTGGAATCCCCTCCAATGTAATTGAAGCTGTTACGTATCTTGCAGAGATCTCCATCTAAACAGACAACTGCCTACAAAATGATTAGAAAAACTTAACAATGCACTTTGTAGTAACTTGGAATAGGCATATATGATAATACTTACATTTTCGTCAATATAGTGTGAAGGAGAAGAGAGGGCGTCAGTCTCCTCCTCAACACACCAATCTTCATCTCTGCATGTATTTGATAGTTACGCTTAACGTCAGCAGATCACAGCAGCTTTTCAGCATAACAGTAATGTATGGTATCAACTTTTCAATCACTTGATAATGTTATGTCAGTTTAGTATCAATTCATTCACGATATGCCACTCAACAAAGACACCAGTAAGATCGTTGAGGAAAGTAAAGCTCATCAGCGAGGAAAAAAAAGCATGAAAATGGTACCCTGAAAACGGAACCTCATCAACCTTGCTGCTTTCCCCTGAATCATTCACCTTGACAATCAAACAGAAAACACATCAGCTAAACCAAGAGCTCCACTTACAAAAATGATGAGAAAGGTTGAGATAAAAAAAAAACTAAAAAAAAAAAGAGATTAATACAGGAACACATGTAATCAACTGAAACTCTCTCTGACATAAAGGGCAGAGGTTCATGATCGAAGACCAATTATCAATGCATTCAAAGCAGAACCTGAAATATTAGAGATAGGCACCAATCATCAGTCTGCTCCATGACAAACAGTTCATCAAACACAAAGCAGTAAGGACTCCAAGAAATTATTACCAGTGCTGGCAACAATCAAGAAGGCCTCTATCAACAATGATGTCCATGCAGATCCCACATCTTTCCCCTTCAAATCCAGCCATATCCTGTTCAAAACAAACTCAAAAATCAAAACAAGAACTTTATAATGCACAAACACAGTCTTACATAAAACCTCATCTTTGATAGTTAAAAGAAAAAAACACAACAAGCCCTAGAAAACAAACGTGACACAAATAAAACGAAATCCTTTATGTTCATGATTCTAAACTCTGAAGCTCCATTTACAAGGTTTTGCAGGAGAACCATTCAAAAAGATAAAAGTGGACCCATGATTAGGTCAACCAAAAGCGACTAAAATAAGCACAGAAAGTCCAAGTTTTATACTAACATTATGTTCAACTTCAGCAGCTTCGTCTTCAAGCAAGTTACCAGCGTCAAAATCGAGCTCCATTTTCTGAAATCAAAACCCCCACATGAAGTGATCAAAGACGAAATCGAACCCTAAAAAGAAAAATTAATCTCTGTAAACCCCCAGAATCACTTACCTCGGATCAAAAGCTACGAAACCTAGAGAGATATCTTAGAACCCACCCCAGGATGAAACAAAAATATCTTCGCTGGAAAATTGATAAAAAGGTGAAAGTTTCTCTCACCAAGGGCAAAACTGGAAAAAGTTGTCAAATTTTACGGAGGGTGAAGATGATGACGTCACCTTTTAGTCCTCAAAGAAACTTTGGAAAGAAATGAAATTTAAGTCTTCATTTCGCTTAAGTATAAAAATTTCCGTTTTTGAAACGATTATTAACACCTTTCTGGGTCGAATAATATAACTTTCTGCTACGTGTGGGGTCGTTTGTGTGAACTCACCAATAAAATGAGCCCAATTTTGTAAACCTTCTATTGAATTCGAAATTTTTTTATCTATTTTCTTTTCAAACCCCGTACTTTCTATTAAAGTCAACAAGACGCCACATAATTTCATTCTTATAAAATCAATCCTATTCCTTTGCTTTGCCTCCTTAGTGGAAATATACTACTGATTTACAAGATACAACGGGCCAAATTTTCAAAATTCAAAACTCATTTACAACATGTTTTATGCGCACTTTTTTGTTGTTCTCTCGGCTATCAAAACTCTGAAGCATGATGAAGCATTGTTTCTAGGTTACTCGGGCAAGTATATTGTTGAGATTTAGTGAATAAGCTCATGAAAGAATCAAGTTGGACTCAGACGTGATGAAGAAGCAACAATGTATTAATGACAAAATCACGTGGAGCTTCCTCGTTGCAGGACCACAACACTAGCCGTTTGCTGCAGCTGATAAAGACAAAAGCAAACTGCTATTTGTTGGGTATTGAACTAGAAGATAAGACCGAGTTCATTGATTTAGTTTCGTACAAGACGAGTAATGAAGTGCAATCAAAACGGAATCAAAGAGGCATCTAGGTCATTGAGTTCTTTACAATATAAGAGATACATTGTACTGAGAACAGAGTAACACTTAGAGAAGAAAAAAAAGAAGAGCTTTGTACACAGCATAAATTTGTATTTAAGTTCTAGGGAAAGGGGTAGAGAGTGAGACCGAGAGAATCATTGTAAGGGATTTGAGGTGAGTGAAATCTTTCTTGTAACCTCTGATCTAGTGGATTCCGGGAGTGAGTTCCCAGCCCAGACTAACACCCTTGTTAACGGGTGTAACTGGGTTAACAATATCTGTCATGTTCTTGTGTTCTTCATTTTGTTGTGTGCTATGCTTTCTATGTTTCTTACTCTTCCATACGTATATGAAGTCTGTCTTGTCTTGAGGCTTATTCTTGGTGTGTGGTAGGAAATTATATGCTAAAGGAGACGTTTTGAGGTTGTGTTGTTCTTCACATATTAGTATCAGAGCGCCAGGTTGTAGTAACTGGTGGTGGTTTTCTGAAGACTTAACAGTCAAACAGAAGCCATGACAACATCAAGTATTAAGCTGGAGAAGTTTGATGGTCATGGGGATTATACGCTGTGGAAAGACAAGTTGGTAGCTCAGATAGATCTTCATGATTCCTCTGGATCAACTCAGACTGCAGTAATATTGATCAACAAAACTCCTTCTGCAATAAATTTTGAGATTCCAGACAAGAAATGGTCTGGTAAGTCTCCTGGGTACAGCTACCTGAGAAGGTTTGGATGCGTTTATTTTGCTCATACAGATGATGGTAAGCTTACACCAAGAGCAAAGAAAGCAGTGATGCTTGGTTATCCATCAGGAGTTAAAGGCTACAAAGTCTGGTTGCTAGAAGAAAGGAAATATATGATCAGTAGGAATGTGATATTTCAAGAAAATGATGTATACAAAGATGTGGTTCAGCGAGGGAAACAGATTCAGGGTAGTCAGTATGAAAGTTCAGAGGTTACTTTCAACATTGATCCAGAGGAAACTGAAGATGCAGGTTCAGGTGGAGATCTCTCAGAAGAGATAGGATCCCTGGGAGACTCCACACCTGATGGCAATGGTCAGACTGAAGATACTGAAGCTACCAAAGAAGAAGACCTTGATCATCAAGAACATGTAGATGAACAAGATCAAAATCAGAATCATGAAGCTGTTGAATCACCAGAGAGTTATCATCTTGTCAGAGACAGAGCTAGAAGGGAAGTAAGAGCTCTAAGGAGATTTGAAGTGGAGGGGTACTTTAGTGAGGATACTGACGATGAAGATGACTACTTTGATGCAGAAGCACTCATTACTACGGTTGATGGAGAGATTAAAGAACCTAGAAGTTATCAAGAAGCAAGGCTTAGTGATGATTGGGAGTGCTGGAAAGATGGAATGAGTGATGAGATGGTATCATTGGACAAGAATCATACATGGACTGTAGTTGAGAGTCCAAAAGGACAACATGTAATTGGTTGCCGCTGGATTTATAAATATAAATCTGGAATTCCAGGGGTTGAACCACCAAGGTACAAGGGTAGACTTGTTGCTAAAGGATATGCTCAGATAGAGGGAGTAGACTATACTGAGATCTTTTATCCAGTAGTCAGACATGTATCTATAAGGATATTACTGTCTGTTGTTGTTGAAGAAGATCTATAGCCGGAACAGCTTGATGTCAATACTATCTTCTTGCATGGAGAGCTAGATGAAAATATCTACATGGAACCTCCTGAAGGGTTTGAAGATCGCTTTAAATCAAACCAAGTTTGTTTTTTTTTTGAATAAAGCACGGTATGGTCTTAAGCAAGCACCAAGGATGTGGAATGAGAAGTTTGATGGGTATATGTCTGAGATTGGTTTCACCAAAAGTCTCAGAGACAGTTGCGTGTATATCAAGACATATGAAGATGATTCAAAGGTCTATTTACTCATCTATGTAGATGATATGTTGGTGGTAGATAAAGACAAGAGAGTCATTTCTGATCTGAAGCAGAAGCTAAGTGATAAATTCTACATGAAAGATCTAGGACCAGCTAAGAAAATTCTTGGTGTGGAGATCAAAAGAGACCGAGTTGCAGGGAAGTTGTGGATGGGTCAGGAAAGTTATCTCAGAAAAGTGTTGGAGTTATATATGATGGATGGGTCTAATAAAGTGATAACACCACTAGGTGCTCACTTAAAGATGAAAGCTGCAACACCAGAACAACTGAGAAGTGAAGGAGAATACATGAAGTCGGTTCCTTATGCTAATGCACTAGGAATCATCATGTATTCTATGATTGGTACAAGACCTGATCTAGGGTATCCAGTGGGAATTATCAGCAGGTTCATGGGGAATCCTATCAAAGAACATTGGTTAGGAGTCAAATGGATCTTGAGATACATAAAAGGTACACTGGAGACAAAGCTTTGCTACAAGAAAGGGTCAGAATTTGTTCTTAGAGGTTATTGCGACTCAGATTATGCAGCAAATATGGATAGTAGGAGATCTATCAGTGGTGTGGTGTTCACTCTTGGAGGAAACACAATCAGTTGGAGATATTCTCTTCAACGAGTGGTAGCTTTATCCACTACTGAAGCAGAGTACATGGCTCTAACAGATGCTGTAAAAGAAGCATTATGGCTTAAAGGACTTCTCAAAGAATTTGGATATGAGCAAGGAAGGGTTGAGATTTTCTGTGACTCTCAAAGTGCCATATCACTGTCAAAGAACAATTTCCATCATGAAAGAAACAAGCATGTGGACACTAAGTTTCACAAGATCAGACAAGTCATTGCCGATGGTCATGTGAGTGTGTTGAAGATATCTACATTGAGCAATCCTGCTGATATCTTCACAAAAGTCTTACCAGTCAGTAAGTTTCAAACCGCACTGAACTTACTGAGGGTGAAGACTGAGTAATCCTTCACAGGATCCAGGACATGAATCCTCCAACTAGATCACAAGTGTTAATCTCTATCTCTCATGTATGTGCTTCTGTTTGAGTATGGTTCATGATCTTTATTCACTAGGTGGAGAATTGTTGAGATTTAGTGAATAAGCTCATGAAAGAATCAAGTTGGACTCAGACGTGATGAAGAAGCAACAATGTATTAATGAACACGTGGAGCTTCCTCGTTGCAGGACCACAACACTAGCCGTTTGCTACAGCTGATAAAGGCAAAAGCAAACTGCTATTTGTCGGGTATTGAACTAGAAGATAAGACCGATTTCATTGATTTGGTTTCGTACAAGACGAGTAATGAAGTGCAATCAAAACGGAATCAAAGAGGCATCTAGGTCACTGAGTTCTTTACTACATAAGAGATACATTGTACTGAGAATAGAGTAACACTTAGAGAAGGAAAACATAAGAGCTTTGTACACCGCATAAACTTGTATTTAAGTTCTTGGGAAAGGGGTAGAGAGTGAGACCGAGAGAAGCATTGTAAGGGATTTGAGGTGAGTGAAATCTTTCTTGTAACCTCTGATCTAGTGGATTCCGGGAGTGAGTTCCCGGCCCAGACTAACACCCTTGTTAACGGGTGTAACTGGGTTAACAATCTCTGTCGTGTTCTTGTGTTCTTCATTTTGTTGTGTGCTCTGCTTTCTCTGTTTCTTACTCTTCCATACGTATATGAAGTTTGTCTTGTCTTGAGTCTTATTCTTGGTGTGTGGTAGGAAAGTATATGCTAAAGGAGACGTCTTAAGGCTGTATTGTCCTTCACATACATATCGACCATTCCAAACATTGTCGGCCAGGATGGCGTTAACAGCGTCGGTAGGATGAAACTGGTCTCACCATAGATGACTGGCGGCGTTAGAGCAAGCCATTTCCGGCGAGATGCACGGAAGCCATCCCTTGTACGTCCCTAGCCCACAACAATCCTTCGTCGTCTCACTGAAACCTGACTACAACACACACACAACTAAGATTAAACCATACTCTCAGAAGTCTCTATGTTCCATGTGAAGGCTTCTCAAGTGGATTGTAATGATATTTTGTTAGCAATCAAAGTCCTTTTTCTGAATTGAGAATTGAGATAGAAGTGTTGTTTTTGTTGTTGCTTACCGTACAGTTGGTGGTTCTTGAGGATATTCATTGAGCTTTCAAACACATCGCAGTAGATAATTGATATGCGTACGCCCCGAAGCTCACGGTTAAGCTGATCAACAGTGTATCTCATGACGAAGTTGTATTCCATGTCAGGCTGTTCACATCCCCTGAACACTCTCCGTTCTAGCGCCTGTATTTCTGAAAGTATTAAGGTGCACATCCAATCGGTGGCAACCCCATCACCACCATCCTCCTCACTTTGACATTGTACAAGCTCTGTCAAACAAACATAATACTTCATTTATTAGTAGAGATCAAAGGACGATATATAACTCCAACGTTGAAAACATATAACTCTGTGATCTTTAGAGGCATCAAGAGCTTTCGGAAACCATTCAGAGATCCAAAATAGAACAAAGGGTTGTCGTTTGATTTATATAGGCGAATTTTTGTGTAATAATCAGTTAAAAAATTGTCAGTTTTATGGGCTATAAGACTACCACCACCTAGAGAAGACATAAAACATAGTAATGAAGTTAACCTTGAGTTCCTGTCTCATATTGGAAGACAAGAACTGATTAAAAAGCTAGCGAGAGTAGAGACTCTGCAGCACGTTAGAGATGTTTTTGATATAGAAATGTATGTAATCATTCACTCCAATTGATATATGGAAAACCGATTTCGAGACAAGACGCTCCGAAGCTTCCTCCCCAGTGCTCAGTTTCATCTGCTGGAACATATCTACAAATTGCTCAACCTGCATCGCAAACGAAGCCCTCTGGTACTGCCCAAAAAAAAAACATTCTTCTCATCAGATGGTATTGTTCAAAAAAACGAACTTAAAAAGAGTCTTAAGAGTAGTACCAGTTCAGATCCACTAGACAAGATGATACCAGCACCGGCTGATGCAAAGTTCACGCCGTGAATCATGTCTTCAACATAATGAATCGGCTTAACCGGGAAGAACAGTTAAAGTCCAGTTAGAAAGATCAACTTTCCGTGAATCACGTCTTCAGAAAATTCCCATCTATTTGTTTCCTCTCTTGATCCAATCTGTTTCAATACATTGATTACTG
Organism: Eruca vesicaria subsp. sativa; assembly: GCA_932364175.1. Taxonomy (NCBI): domain Eukaryota; kingdom Viridiplantae; phylum Streptophyta; class Magnoliopsida; order Brassicales; family Brassicaceae; genus Eruca; species Eruca vesicaria. Next base: position 57,637 of record CAKOAT010802931.1, on the reverse strand, counting down.
AAGGAAAAAAGATGAAGAGAAGTCCTTGCTCTTGTGCCTCTCTAGCCGATCTCCTCTTGCAAATGCTATGCATTCACTAACATAGAACCATGATCATGCAACTTCAGAGAAATCAATGAAGATGTTTTTTAACAATACTTCAGTTCTAAGCTTTGGTTCGGTAACTAGCAGCTGCGGCTAGTCGCTGGAGTTTATTAAACGAACAGGGGTATTAGCATTAGCACACTAATGTAATTATCATCAAAGCTTTACAACATGAGGTGCTTCTATAGTTAATAGGTTTAACTGGAGATTAATAACTGAACTTAGTTAACTATTTTGAAGTGCCAGTCAAAGCTTACAAATACTACAAGGGGAAATCATTCATTTCATGTGATTACATTTCTGTGTGCAAGCTTCCCAATCAAGAAAAGATGAGAGGGCAAAATGGTCATATATCCCTCCCTGACCAAAAGCACACCAATTACAACCAAAGATTCAATATTTCTTCTTCTGCTAGTCTCCAAGAAGAAAAATATTCATAAATGAATGTTGTGCACTTCAAACATTGAATCCAAACCAAACTGCATTAATAGTAACGCCATTGTTCTGCGGATCACATTAATCAGTTAGGGAATCTTGTGGCTCTTCTTCCCCACGGACATTGCTGCTGGTACTGCAGTCCAACACCATTATTGTTGCCTACATTGTTTCCCTTTTCTGTAAACCTTCTCATTCTCATTCTCATTCTCTCTTCTTTCATGTTTGCAAACCGAGAGTCCAGCGTCTGAGGCCCTTGCCTCTGTCCTCCTCCTCCATTTCCTTGCTTTTGATCTATCTTCTCCCATTGCTGCTGCTGCTGCATTGTGTTTTCATATTATAATCAATCAGTCACTTCCAAAATCTCTTTTGTTAGTATATGCCAATAAGTCATCATAATGCTCATATAGAACACAGATTAACATATTGCATCAGTTTCCAAGCGTAACTGGACTTGTTCACTTCTCATGAATAAGGAATTAAAGATCAGACGTAAAATATATGACAACCTAACTGATAGATATGAATAATTTACCTTTGCGACAAACGCTCTTGGTGCAGATCCATACGGAGCTTGTGGAGTAATGAACCTGCACAAAAGGTAAAAAGGTTGAATAACTAGAATAGCTTTGCAGGGAGGCGAGCCACCTATATCAATCATCAGAAGCCAATAGAGCAACGTTCTGATACCTAGTTCTTGGTAACAGATTATTAACTTCTTACCAACATAAAAGGATCAAAGAAGAAAGCTATTAACTACACGCATAAATAAAGAAAGAGCCTTTTATAACAGACAAAACAACAATTCATGATTCTGGATTCCTCAGCGAACATAAAGCATGCAGCAAGCTGCTGCAGGATGGGTCAGTGAATGCTTAAGGCAACAACTCCAGTTCCCCAGTAGCTAGATGAATCAGGGGCTAACAGCAGCAGACTGAAAGACAATCCCTCATGGTGTCCCAGTAGCTATGCATCTACCGTTTCAATGTCACAACTCACAACAATAGGTCAACAAACCCAAGCTACACTCTTCAGGACGCAGCAGAGACAGAATCATACATTTAGGAGGTTGATATGAATGCAACTGATCTTCATAAATTGAGTGCGGTAACATCAAGGATCATGTACGGTACCATATTACACCCAGTTGCTAAATCTGACAGCTAAACACTGAATTCAAGAAACAACAGAGACTGTCTTGAGAAAACTCCAAAACAAGTGATCAGCAAAGTCTTTGGTCAATGAGCCTGAAATTCTTTAGTCTTAAAGCTAATAAGTACCAACACATTAATGTCTGACTACTCCTTAACTGCATGATTTTAAATAGCTATTTTGAACAAGGTTTATACACAATCTATCATCCAGCAACAAGTTACGAAACATAAGTATACAAACCCGTGTTGCTTTCCATAGAAACACCCAATGGCGAGGAGCTTATAAGCCTCTCGCCTCAGAAACAGTAGAATAGCATAGAATGAGTCCAAGTTTAATAAGCAAATCAGAGAGTTATCAAGCAATCGAGACCTTGACTGATTCGTGTTAGCCATCCTTCCAGCATTATATGGTCGACCACGAGGCGGAGCACCAGAAGCGACATTACGAGCAACAGCTGTTGTGAAAGGAAACTGGTTTCCTTGGAAACTAGACCTTCTCTTAGCAAAAGCACCCTGACATTACGATTTAAAGTCAGAACATAATCACAAAGCCAAAAAGAAAAACCATCCAAAATGACAGGACAAAGAAGCTAAGACAACAACACAACAATACTAACTAACCTGTCTAACATCAGACCGTGAGTCCATATAACGCTGTGATTTTACCGTACTGTTTTTAGCAGCACCATTAAAGTTGTCCTTTTTATTCTGCGTCAAAACAACAATCACATACCAAATCAAAGAGACATCAGAGACTCAACAAAGATAAGCTTAAGACTGAATAGTAATTACCGATGCTCTCTGTTTCTTGCCTTTATTCACATTAGTATTGCTCTTTGACATCTTGATGATAGCATCTATGCTCACAAAGAAGACACGAATGATCATGAGTTATGAACAAGGATGCAACTTTGTATTATTGGAAAAAAAAAACATGAAACAAAACCAACCTAAAGACATGTCCATTTTCTTCTCGGTGAGAGCAACGGTCTCTGTAGTAATAGGCTTTTCAGTCCCCATCTGCAAAAAAATCATACCATTGGGGACGAACACAAATTAAACCAAAGAGATTAAGCCAGATATTTGACTGGATTGACGAATCAATCGAAGAAACGCTTAACTATTTTGACTCGTGAAATGAAATCGTTACCGATTTTTAGGAGAAGTTGACTGTATCACTGAGAGAAAAGGAAACGCTTTTCTTTTATTTAATCTTACGACGAGTCAAACCAGAGATAACTGAGTCAACTCGTTAGTAAAGTAGAAACACTAGATCTATTTATGGTCGGCGGATCCCAACCGTTAATTACGTGATGGCACATTTTCATTGGATAAAAGATCGAATAGGGCGATAGATGATTTTTTTTTTGTAAACACTAGATAATTATTCAATTACAAACTACAGTATGAGAAATATTATATACGCTGTTACAATCTTATGAGGACTAGGTTCTTTTCCGGGCTACGCCCGGATTAATTATTTATAAATTGTTTGCTATTTAATTCATAAAATATATTGTAGAACTTTCATGTGAACATATTATCTTTTTGTTGGTTGAATGTTATATAGTTTTTTGGTATTTTTATGTAACAAAAATATTTTTATTCATTTTCTAAAATACCAAAACTAAATTTAGAATACATAAATAGTCCGGATGATGTTGAGAAGTTTTTATTAGTTGTATATCTTCGATTATTATCTCATGAGTTGTAGATGGAGGTTTATCTAACTTAGTTAGACATAAAATGAAGTAATTTCTTTGTTGTTGATTTTTTGTCTCTCTAACTACTTCTTTTGATATCATGCATGGTATAATATCAATTTCATTTTGTTGAAATTTTGAATAATCTATATTATATCTGATGAAATGGAATCTTTTTACTGGTGTCGTGACAATTACTAATATAATTTTCTTTAAAGTTTTTTTCCGGGCTATGCCCGAATTTTTTGTATATATTAAATAAATTTTGATGTATTTGTTTTTGTATATATTTCATATATATTAATCCTGGAGAATTACAATATTTTTTAGTAGTCACGTATCATCATAAGAATTATTTTCAGAATTATTAAAAAAATATCACATATATTATGAATTTTATTAAACTAACTAATAAGTTAATTTGTAATTTACAAAAGAATATTTTATACTCTTTTCTTAAACAAAAGATATGAACTTACATAATATGATTAACATATATAATCCAATTAATGATTATAAAGAATAAATATTTGATAACAATTTTTATCCTCTATAATTTTTTGGTTTTATATTATTATAAAAAATCATATTAAGCATATAATAAAATTTAGATTTTTTTCTTATATGTTATGTTTCAATATTTAAAAAAAAAACGATTATAAATTATTAAAAATGTTTAAAATCTCAACTTGGAAATTTTATGATGAGTGGTAACATTTTTTAGTTCAGCTCTAAATAATTTTCAATGATTAACTAAATATGCCACATTCATAGTAGAAAGTGTTTTGGTTAAAAATTGTTGCGTATTCAAAATTAAGTGTTTTGGTTAAAAATTGTTGCATGTTCAAAATTAATATGAACCATCATCAGTTTTGTGTTGAAATTTTGTTATAATAAAAACTATAAGGTTGCGTAAAAAATCTGAATCCAAATAACTGAACTACATTTAATCTGAAAAATTATGGTATCTAGAGAACCAAAACTGAACCCGATCCGAACCGAAATATTTCGGGTATCGGAGTATATTAGAACCAGATTTATATACTTAAATATATTAAATATTTTCAAATTTAATATCTAAAAGATTATACAAAATACATAAGATGTTTAAATTTTCCAAAATAATTACAAATATTAAAAAAATAGTTAAAAGTATACGTTTAAAATAGATGAACGTTACAAAAAATACCAAAAATACTGAAAATATCGATTGATTTTCTATTCATGAGCAAAACCAATTTTTATTCTAAGTTGACGTGATCTTTAGGTGTACACACGGGGAACATGTTGACGTTCTTCAGAACTTTCAGCCGCCAAAACACGTATGGGAAACTTAACTGATCGAGCGACGTGTAGCGGACAACGTCATTGAACCAGAGGCACATGAAAGGTTCGTCAGTGGTGTGTTCCCTCACAATCACGGACGCTTCAGACAAAGCTCTTAAGTTGAAAACACACAAATAAAACACTACTTGTTGTCACAAAATCTTCATCCTCGCTGAGATTATAAAAAGAGGCTTTATCTTTATTCCCGTTGAATCTTTTATCTTCGGGTAATTTGTCATGCCGATACTGATTTATCTGCACTTCGACTTCTTCAAGTGTAGCTTTGTGTTTCTTGACGACAGCTTTTGCCTCGCCAATCTTATGACCCTGTGCTTCCTGTGTTGCCACTTGCCAGTGTAACTTCATCCCAAAAAGCAACGTAGCATACCTGCAACCACAAACACACAATTAGATGCACAAGACCAAAAGAAGTTATCAAAAGAGTAACAATCTATTCAAAATGCTTATTCAAGAACAGTGACAAACCTTTTGAGTTGATGCCTCAGACATTCCAATAGGTTGGTAAAGGTTATCTCCACAACCAAAAGCACACGTGAAGAGAACAACTTGACAACTTTCCATAAACTTCATATCCTCATCCTCAATACTAAACCCACCATTCTCATTGAAAACCCCACAATGCACTGAAACTGTCTCCCTCACCTAAACACAACGCCAAAAAATAAAAATAAAAAATCAGCAATCAAGAACCATACAATAATGTGGAAAACACAAGTTGTTATTACCAAGTGTCATGACCTGAAAACTACTCTCTCTCTCTCTCTCTCTCTCAGCAAAACTCTGGTTCCCAGTAAGTAAATAAAACCACGAACAGGAGAGCTTGAAAAATCTGTACCAGTTAAGTGCACAAGTTTCTTAACTGGAGAGGTCGAATCTTTACGGTATAAGATCTCAAGATGCTCAAGCTCTTCAGGAGGTAAAAGCTTTAAACAACCTAACACACACAAATCAATCAATAGCAGGACATATTCAAATTAATGTTAAAAAATAGATGGAGAGAGTGGTTATGTTGCCTAACCAACCTTCAGGGAATGACACTTGGTAAATTACAATGACTTAGGGGAGGGGAAATTTTAATAACAAACACAGAGTAGACTATCGGAGGAAATTTTAATATTCTCAATTTTTTTTTATAATCGGATGTAACAATAACAATACTCTAATAGTTTAATCTGAAGACGATGAACATGATAAATACAGAGAATTATATTCAGAAGAACACACTTTTAAACACAAACTCTATTTCTAAATCTCATCAATGAATCTAGCTAAACATCCAACTCCGTTACACCACATCTAACAAACATAAAAAAAAAAGTAAAGAAAACAGAGTCTTTTATATATTCGAAATCCAAAACAAAGGCTTTTAATAACAAAAACAAAGTTCTTTTTGATTCGGAATCACAAAAACACAAGCTTTAGAACGGAAAAAAAAAACAGAGTTGACTAATATAGCCAAAGAACTACCTCTTCGTAGATAAGGATCATCTCCTGTCCAATAAGGGTCTTCGTCCTTGGATTTATAGCCTCCCAGAAGTGAACCAATCGGAACCTCAAGGATGCTTCATGTGAACCAAGAGTAACATCTCTGAAGAGCATCGGAGGGGGGAGAGCCACAGGAGCTCTTGGTTTGGTCGGAGTAAGTGACAAAAGCGGAACCTTGCCGTGAGGCTTGGAGACATTCACCGAGGAAGCTGAAGAGTTCTCATCTTGTTGAGCAATCGTGGAGGAGGAGTTACCCTCTCGATTAGCCGCCTCACAGGATGACATGAGCTTCTTGTTGGTCGTTTGACCGGTAGGGGAGGAAGATTTGGATTTGGTTTCCATCGGAAATCTTGTGAGAGAGTAGAGGTTTTGAAAAGGGTAATCGGAGATTCAGCCAAAAAGAGAGACCTATAAATACTAAATTGGAGAGGAAGTTGAATAGAAGAACTCATTGACTAAGAAAACTGATGATTGATGAGTGTGGGGTTGATTAATGGAAAAACAGTAGTGATCTAAACGGAAGAAGTCGAAGGGTGTTAGGAGATGAGTTCGAAAGGTGAGAAGAGAGGAGTTGCTAGGGTTCTCCGTCACAACAAAAACGGTATTTGGGCCAAAATAGGAAAAGATAGCAAAACCGGCCTGATAATTTAAGCCCAAACATAAATTAAAACCATAAACCAGACGGAAATCAGAACCGCTTTTGGTCCACGGCTAAATCAAAATTTGTGACCCAAACAAATCTGATGTGTAGGTTTAAAGCCCCCCTATTGGTCAATTAAAATTGCACACGTGGATAGGCTGTGGGGGCTTTATTTGCAACTTTTATTAGTGTTAGATTTACGCTGGAATGCCTAAATCTGTTTTAGAGCATCTCTAAAAAGACACTCTATTTTAGAGTTTGTAAAACTCTATATATGAAATTTGTAGATGTTGCGCTCTAAATTCAAAACTTCAAATTAACTTTAGTTCAAATTCATAGATTTTTTATAAATAACTAGCACATATATAAAAATATTAGAGCAATATAAATGATAAAATGTTACACTAAAATATTAAATTATTAATAAAAATATATAATTGAATATTAAACTATAAATAAAATACCACATATGTCTTGTAATATTTTTGATATCTAGTTCTAATTTTAACTATTTTAAACCTTATCTTGTTGTTTAAAAAAAAGTTGTGTAAAGTTAAATTTATAAAAAAAAAATTTGAAATATTTTTGAGATCGAAATTTTTAGGAGTTAAAATGCTAAACCATAAAATATATAAGAACTAGTATAACCCATGTGCTGCGCACAGGTTAATTTACAGTTTCTTAAATTGTTTGATCATGTCATAATTTTAATCAGAATAAATGATTGTTTAATATATTATATGAACAGTGAGTGGCACATAATATAAGAGATTTCTGCACTGAAACTAATCAGTTGAAGGAATAAAACAGATATCATTATGAAATGGATACATGCTTGCAAACTTTTTAAAATACCAAAATATGGAGTATAAACTATAGTTAAAATACTTTATTTGATCCATTAATTTTTTTCTAGAATTTTATAATAAAATATATTTAATTTAATTAATGTAAATTTAAATACGATGAATCTAATATTTTTTTTCTTTTTTTAGTAAAATAACTGCTGCATTGATATTTTATTTTAATTTACCTAACATCTTTTATAAAAAGCACACATGTAAAATTAACCCACATTACTTATTTTCATAGTCTATTAAATTTATAAGATTAAATTTTACANTAATAAAATATATTTAATTTAATTAATGTAAATTTAAATACGATGAATCTAATATTTTTTTTCTTTTTTTAGTAAAATAACTGCTGCATTGATATTTTATTTTAATTTACCTAACATCTTTTATAAAAAGCACACATGTAAAATTAACCCACATTACTTATTTTCATAGTCTATTAAATTTATAAGATTAAATTTTACAACCTTAATTTACTTTTTATAAAATTATAATGAATTGTCTCGCAATAATAAAGTATAGTAATATAATTTTGGATCAGAAATGCAATTTCAGTGATACATCTAACAATAGTTTTAGCTTTTAGGGACAACTCAACTGCAGTAGTGAATGCTGAAAAATAATTGATTCAACAAAGGAAATATTGATCAACAAATCAAAGAAGAATAATAAAAAGTGAAAAACAGGCAAAACCTTTTCACGCCAAAACCTTATGCTTGCCCCTTTAGTTCCTTTTCACGAGAATATTTTGATTATGATTCATCCCATCTCTCCAAACTGTAACCCACAATGGCTGTAAACCAATTGATAGAAGAAGTTTCTAAGTTATATATTGCAGTGATCTAAAACTGAATCTCTTAAAAAACCAACTTACCACTATCAATCTCTTCCCATAACTTCACTATATCGATCTGGAATCTTGCAGACTGAATAATCAGATGATGAATAGATAAAATTTTGAATTGATACAGAAAAAAAAAATAGAAAATGGGAAGACACTTCTCGAAGCAAACTGAAAATTTAAAAGAGATTTTAGATCTGTTGCTTTGATGGAGAAGATTGAGAGAGGAAAAATATAAACTTATTCAGTATATCAAAATTATATAGAAGAACAAAACTATTTAAAAACCGTGGACAACTGGTTTTGGTTTTGAACGTGGATGAAATATAATGAGAAAATTTAGGATATATGTGCTGAAAATTAGGAATTGAAGATAAACTTTTTTTTCACACAATTTTTTTTTTTTATATAGTATTTTCCACATGTTAAATTTTGATTGGTAAGGTGACTTGTGCTTTAGTATATAGAGGATTATAAATATAATGTATAATTGTAAGAACTCAAATGCAAATAAAAATATGAAACTTTAAATTTGAAGTTCAGAGTAGTGACACTCTCTATATTTGAAGTTTCACTACTCAAAACTTCAGATTTGAAGTTTTAGAGTTCCTTTTTGGAGAAGCAAAAATTTCATATTTGAAATTATAGAGTGTCTTTTGGAGATGCTCTTGTGAGGATTCATGCTGGAATGCATCATTTGAGCCGCCTTATCGGATTCACCTAGACGGTATTCATTGCGCCATGATTCAGATCTTTTGTAAGCATATTTTCCCTTAATTCGCATAATTTCGCCGTTTTTGGGATTCGAAACTCAGACTTCATGGTGTAAAAGTATTAATGAACTCTTCGTCAAACCAGACCAAGGGAGCTTCCTCATAGGAGAGGATTAGATTCTTCTTTTTTTGTGCACGATGATTAAATAATGAGAATTCTGGGGACTTGTACATACCAGAATGGAAACTAAGATTTTTTTTTTGTAACACTGATTCATTATGATATTACAATTATGAAAAAAAAATCATATCAATGATTTAAAAACCAACAATACTACATGTCTTATGATGATCTACACCTAATTGCATCACCTAAGCTGTCCTATAAAGATTCACGCCATACCGAATTTACCTGCACTATGCTGAAGATCCCTTGTAAGCATTTTCTTCGTAGCCTGCATAATTGTTTAATGGAAACCAAGTTTATAATATTTTTAGGCTATGATACCTTATATATTATGTGAAAACTAGATAAATATACTCTTCATTGCGCGTGCGGAAAGGTGAAAGAGCGTTTTTATTCTTTCTCATTGTAAACACAAAAAACCTAGTTTTCTTCTCATCCTTTTTATGTGCCGCATAAGAGAGGTTTTGTGAGAATTGTGAGTCTGATTTGGAGAAGGGAAAATGAAAACCCATCGCGTGACAATTGTTGTGACATATATAAATTGGAGAACCATAGTTAACGTTCCGGCGGTCCTTCAACTTTCACGACGACGCGATTGTAAAGCAAAAGACAAAGAATCAAGGTACGTCCGGTTAGATTGAGTAGTATACGAGGCCATATCGTCAGTTTCGAGACCATCCCAACATGTATTTACGGACATTAAATCAGAAAATCGTTTCTTTTGCAGATCCGGTCGATGCAGTTAACGGCGGTGCGAAAAAAAAGGTAATCTCCCACAACTGTGTGTGCTTTGGACTTCTTAGGCGTTATGCATATGAGAACAATTCAAAGTTGTCTATGTGTTTTCTGCTTGTTTTGGCCACTATAGTTTTTGGGTCAGCGGAAGGGGAGAAACAAATGTATTCTATAAATGATAAGTCTATACTATTTCCGAGATGTTAATAGTATAGAAACCATGTACATTTACATTATTACAATTTGTCATATGTCTTACATAAGTGTAGTCTACAAGCCAGACTTACCAATGCCCTTTGCCAGTTAAATTTAAGTTTATATCGATCAATATCCATGTCTGTGCGTGCTTGTATTGTTTTTCAATACTAGTCAGCTTGTAAATAGTCATATGTCCATATATTTCATATCTTGAAGTCTACCTTAGACCTGTAATGCAATAGAATACCTTTAATATCTTTATGTTTTTCAATATGTATGTTATAATGTTATCAGCATGAATGCTTACGTGTATACTATGCGCGTGTGTAGTAAGGTAACTGTATATTGATGTCATCCTAACGCTGTAATGCAGTACTCTTCCGTACAGTTCGTTAGGTTTTCATTACTGATGTTTGACTAGTATCGGCTAGTATAGCTCACCTTGCATTCTGTTATATAGATGTTATTGTATTATATTGTATGGACTATTGTACTAAACTTTTATTTTATATTACGAGGCTTGGCATGAATAGTATACAGAAGACTTGTCCCTTACAAATGATGTTTTACTAACTTAACATATTGCCGTTGCTTATATAGGATGGAGGAATTAGGCTTGTCTGAACGTATTATCAGACACGGATCGAACCAACTGGTCAGAAAAGAATAAAAAACTACTTCAATTTACGATGGATATAAGTCATAAAAGTAGCTGATACACCAAAAATGAATCTTGCTACTGTCAATTTAATAGTTGTAATTGTAATATTTGACATTCAATCCAGAGGACTAGTTTACACTTTACTTTGTAAGTTCATTATTGAGCTAAGAACAATTATGGAGGTTTTTAATGTAACAATGACGTAGGAAACAAGTAACAAACTTAGATGATGGATTCAAATTAAATGGAGCTAATCTAGAGTGAATAACGAGTGCAAACAATCGCAACCAAGCAACTATTCCGGTTTGATTCAGAATTATCTAGAACTTGGATCACTGGTTATAACAGCACACTGTCGTGTAGCTGTTCCTTTCACCGATCAGACTCAGCGCCTAAGATATCGCTTGGTTTGAGATCTGATAGTGAACCTTATTGGAAAAGTCTGATCTGTTCACAATGCTCCTTAACATCTACTTTCACATGGCTAAGGACACAATGCTCATTCATACAAGATCTAGCAACTCTTGATGCACAAGTTAACCTAGGATCAAACGCTAGATGATCAGATTAGCGCAAGCATTAAAAAGGAATGAATGAAGATTTATTAAACATTAACCTATCTATGCTTAGTTGCGATATGCACTATATCACCCTAGATTAACTGTCGACTACTCAATCATGATGCAAGAAGTAACAACAGCTAAACCTGAAATACTCATGATACGATTAAGAAGAAATAAACTAGGGTTCAGGTTGTTCTTCTCGATAACAAGGATGAAGCTGTCGCCCTTACAAAAGCTCAAAATCCAAAATTAAAACTTCTCTTGCCAAAAATAGTGTAAGAAAATAAAATAGATAGCAAAGGCTTTTTATATGGAGGTGCCATTAGGTTAGAGGGATAATAGGATTTCTAGGGCAAAATCCCGAATATCTTTGAGGGTTCCTTATTTGTCGGGAACAATCACTCGGGTGTTCTGTTGTGGGAACAATCCTCGGGCTGCTCTACTTCGATGTTCCGTGTGAGAACACTCCAAAATGACATATTTCTTTAGGGATCCTCTTTTCCACTCTCCTACCTACTCCAGACCTGTAACGACTCAGAAAGGACTAGACAGACATGATCTAGGGTTGAACATTAAATAAAAACATATGTACAATGATGTGAAAAACACAATATATCAGTAGCTCTTTTAGATGCTCAACATAATTGTGTATTTTTGTGTTAATTTCATTACTATACTATATAATTTATAATATAGTATAGCTGGTCAAATGGGAATACGCACATTTTAGTTTTTATACTTAAGTCATTTATAGTAGATTTCACCAATTAGAACTCATCAAGTTACAAGTTTTATTTTATGTTTCTTCTTCCTTCAAACAATACATTTTCACACCGACACACCCGATGCATGATTATTTTTTCTCTGTTTTGTTACATTTTCGACTATACAATAACATAGTTTGTCTGATGCTCGAATACATCGTAGGTTAGTGTATGTATGTATCCAGTATAGTCCTACACCAAGTTGGAGGCCATTTAGTTCACCCATGAGCATGTGTGCTCTCTTTCATTGGCTTACACACTCTTGAACCTCATATTATGCCTTTTGTAGTGTGATATAGTTTGATTGGATGATTATCAAACCAAATAATATAAGGAATAAAATTTATATTCTGAAATATACTATTAAACACATCCAATAAAAAATTGGTAATAAAAAGGCAAATGTTAAAACTTCATTTAAAAAAAATAAATTTTTAGAAAAGTAAAACATCTGATTTAGATATTTTATATCTTTCAATAATAAAAAAGAATTAACATATCATATTTTCGAAACAAGGTACAAATTTGATATAATAGTATACAAAAATATTAATGTAATTGAAGAATTTACAATTATAAAACTTCATATCAAAGATACATTATCACCTATACAACTTTTAGATTGAAAGTATTACTAAAAATACATTACAATTAGGTGGTCGGATTTCGTGGTAAATTACATAGGTGATTTTCATTAATATCTAAACTATTAATCCAAAATGTTCTTAAAGTATTTGCTCTGTGGATTATATAAAATGACTACTTAAAGTTATTTGGCTTGTTACTCAATTTTTTTAATGAACAAAATTACATTCTCACTATAGTTTAATTGACAAGTCATTAAAGTGACTTTTACTTAGGTATCACTCAAATAGAGAATTTGAGAAAAATTGTTATAATTTTATTGGTTGATAACTTTTTTTTTTTATTTTAACTAGCTTCAAAAAAAAAAATTAAAACTAATTAATTTCATTTGCCAAATCACTCAATGACACTACACATAATTATTTATATTAACTAATAATTAGGTTGCTGAGAGAAAAGGATAATCTATTAGAAAAACTGTTTTAATTTGATTGGTTGATTATCAAACCAAATAATGTAATAAATAAAAGTTATATTCTAAACAAATCCAATTAAAAAAATTGTTAATAAAAAGGTAAATGTGTAGACTTCATTTAAAACAAAGTAAATTTTTATAAAAGTAAAAGATCTAATTTAGACATTTATATCTATCAATATTAAAAAAGAATCAACATATCATATTTTTGAAACAAGGTACAAGTTCTATATAATAATATATAAAAAAGATTAAAGTAATTGAAGATTTTACAATTATAAAACTTCATAACAAAGATACAATTTTATCTATACAATATTTAGATTGAAAATATTACTGAAAATACATTACAATTAGGTGGTCGGATTTCGTGGCAAATACATAGGTGATTCTGTTTAAAATCTAAACTTACAATCCAAAATGTTCTTAAAGTATTTGATCTGTGGATTATATAAATTTTAAGTCCAAAAATAATTTATAAAATTTAATGTTACTAAAAAATTCATAATATTTCTACTTAGAACAATGATGCTTCAAGAGTTAATGTATACAATTACTGGAAAAATACATTTATGTTTTCAAATTCATATTAAATATATACTTGAATCATTAGTATTTCGGAAAAATCTATTTTATTCATTAAAATTTAATACATAATCAACAAAAACTATAAATATGCTAAACAAAATACTGTACTTCCTATCAAATTGATTTCTTACTATATCAACTTCCTACGGGATATATATATATATATATATATATATAATACATAATTATCACTATGATGTTCAATCATACTATACATTAATGAAAATTTATTCTAACATATTACATATTTATATAATTACACAATTGAATCTTACATGGTTTACTTCTAAGGTACTATTTTAAAGATATATGATATTTGCTTATGATGCTTACTAATTTGTTTATATGTGTAATATATGTTTGATGTACAAAATATGAGTTTTGTTATCTTTGATCTATAGCAAATAAATAAAATAATTTCCATTTCTTTGTTATTTTCATTTGCAAAGTTATTGGATTATTTACGTTGTGCTCATGTATTGAGTCAAAATAATAAAATTATTTATGAGTATTAATTTAAAATAGTTGTCGTAAGATTTAATAAGGTTTGTGATGGGAGAGATATTTATTTGTAATGATAATCTTTTAAAAAAAATTACATCTAAAGGAAAATTTATATAAGGAACTTTTAAAATGAATTTTTCCTCGTAAGTGTTTTATAACGACTAGATCTAAATTTTTTTTAAAACAAATTTGGTATCTTGAGCTCAGATATTTATGTACTAATAATTGAATTTGTAATTATTTCACCCCAACTAAGTTTCATAAATATCAATATATATTAAAATGAAATCCAGTTAAATGATTTTGACATTTTATTCATCTCTCAAATTTATATTTAATTTTTTGATGTGTTTATTTTCAATTTATTTAATTCAAATAAAAAAGAGAAAGTAATCTAAGAACTAACTTAAATCAATCGCCAAACAACCTAAACAATGTATAATCTGAAATATATAATCTGAAACTGATATGTATTTATTTCTAAACAAACTCAATAATAATCGTTAACAATAAAATTGGATTTTTTTTCTCTCCTTGGGAGAAATTAATACACGTTGCATCATATTTTTCTATCTTAAGCTGTTTTCTCACGAAATTAATGGGATGTGTTTATAATTTTTTAATGTAATGGGCTCTTATACAAAATCCAAATCCACTTTCTCACTTCATCTATATTGCTTTGATATTCCCTTTTGATTTTATCGTTTTGAAATTCCCTGCTACCACTGGATCTTTGTAACCGAAGAAGTAATTAGAGCCTTCCCACCTCGGCGATTAATTGTTAAACGTTAGTGATGAGTGATGACATTCAATTGTAGAAATCAATGACATGGAATTGAATAGGAGGGCTCTGTTCAACTTATCGTCACGCTATCTCCAAAGAATCTGTAAAAAAATGGTTACCATGATGTCGAATCTGCAACTGCTTCTGTCTGTGTTAAAGGCCGGTCGGTGTCAGAGAATTTTTGTTACCCATCTCCTCCGTTTTTGGGAATCAGAAAGTTGGAGAGCTTATGGTTCTGGTTGATGAGCAGGTATGTTATCTTTACTGAATCAGTTGTTTTTCAACCTTATTGTTGGAAAAGTGATTTGTAACGTTTGATTGTTAGATTATTGCTCTCTTTTTAAAGTGATTTATAGTTTTGATTTTAGCATCTATTTCTAGGACTTGATAAAGCTTTGCTGTTTGATTTGCTTCAGTTCTAGGGGGAAACTCTGGCGTTCTTGAGAGCATGTTTTCAATGGCAAAAGTGTAAGGAAAGACTAATAATATTAGTTGATTCAAAGCATATCTAAGTATCAATGTTAATCATGTTTTCTTTCTTTTATAAAGGGTGGTTGTGTTTCTTTCGTTTTTGGCTGCTTTGTCAAATATTATCACGGACACGTCTCCCTTGGTTACTGAAGCTAATGGTCAGCATCACATGTACATGATTTTTTTATCTACTTCTCTCCTTTTTTTCGTCTCCGAAAACTGTTTTTTTTTTTGTGTCCTTGCTGATTTAGTTTGATCATAGTCGAGGTTCTCATAGCAAGGTGAATGTTACGGCTAGACTAGGAAGTAATCAGTCGCCAGTATGTAATGTTAAACCCTTAAAGAGTCCACAGACTGGCCCATGTGGTTTATATTTTGCTGCAGATGGAACGCATGCTAATAGGTTGTATTAAACACTATCGCATAATTTTCCCCTGGGATGTTAAATTTTCATATTTTATGTTTATGTGTCCTTGGTCTGGTTAATTCTTTATTTGGAAAAGTTCCAACGGAAATTTTCAAAAAGGACAGACACTAGCCGTATGAGAGTAATGTTGCTTTTGTGATTGTTCTTATGCTAATTTTCTTTTTGGTTTTTTTTTGTAGACCGAGTGATTGTTGAAGTTATGTCTACGAATGGACTTTAATGAGTATGATAAACAGAAAAACAAAGTCGGAGATGATGGTGATGAGAAATCCAAATCTGAAGTAAAAGAGACTAAAAACTCAAGGCATAGAAGAGACGAAGACGAGGATGGTCGATGATCTAAGCCATCCAGGTCGCACCACCATTCATGATCTAGAGATAGAGAGGGATATGCATAGAAAAATCTGAGAGCATCGAGACGAGAGAGTTGATAGAGGTCGCAAAAAGGATAGACATATAGAAGAAATAAAAAAAGAGAGAGAGAGAGAGAGAGTGACTTGGTTATTTTTTTTTTGCACTGTAGAAGTAGGTGAATAACTCATCCTCTTCCTCCATGTCGTTCATACCCACCCCCTTCATTTTAACAGAAATCCCTGAAATGCAGAGATTTCACTTTACACAAATGCTACTATATCCTCTTCACATTGTCTCTATTATCAACTGTTCAGTTACATGAGGTTGATTGGATCATCAAGGATTATCACCTTATTTGATGAATTTGCTTTTGAAGGAAATGAATTAACTCCTGATTTCTTTTGTACTTTATATGGTTTTCTGGTTTATAAGAACGAGCTGAGAAAAAATCTCAGTGCTCTATTCAATGAGCTTAAAACATCATAGCCAAACGGCAACAACATAAATTGAGTTGCCATCAAGTTCGTGTCCCAGTATACATGCAAAATTGGTCTTAGACTGAATCATACTGGCTTTGAGTCAAACATAATACCTCATTGCCTTGTAAAGAAAAATGTTGTTCACTGAAGTACACATCCACAATTCTTGCTTTGGTTGCTAACGTAGTGGACTTACTTCACCGACAAAACTAGAACATAAACGTGAATTAATTTTATAATTAAAATGTGATTTTTTCAATTCTGTATTTTAAATCCAAAATGAGGAAATCCAAATTTAGAACAACATAATGTCCTGGTTATGTAGTAATACAAATAAATCTGTAAAAGGTGAATACAGTGCTAAAATAGATGTTATAAGGAAACAAATTTTTTTTTTTAAGATATGTCTTTACTTGCTTGAAAAATGGAAGGAAATCCACTAAAGGGAAATGTCCTAGAAATCTACCGAACACCAAGTTTGTTCAAACTGGAAAATGATATGACATATCTATGTTTTTTTGTTTGACATATCTTTGTTGAATAAAACTATTTTCATGTTTTAGTTTCTTCTTTGGGATTTTACTGGGTCTCTTAGATCAAACTTAGTAACCTCATAAATTTGAAAGTTGATACACCATTGAAACTGATTTCCATGTTCTAGCTGAGTTCGTTCGTTTGTATATCTTTTATTTAATCTATCTGCACAAATGTCAACCCCCACCTCCCCCCCCCCAACATACTAAATCTATTTGTGTAATATAGTGCATTTGGAAATTTCAAGTGTGAGTGAAGGTGTTATTGTGGTTGTACCAGAAACCTAACCTACCATTACATTTAAGCTACTCGCGGCGGACGAACCATCTTCTTATGAGGCACCTCAATCTCATCAGATATGAAAGGTCCAACCGCAACTATGGTTGCAATGAAGAAGGTAGTGATCACACTTTGCTTCACCTATTACTTTGATATGTCCTCTCACTTCTTATTGACAACTCTTGCTCCGCTTTCACATCTAAAGAAAATGTATACCATGAAACAAGCTAAGATAATCAATGAACTCCAAAATCATTTTGCAAAATTGGATTATGATAGTAACAAAAAACTCTATTCATTTCTAATAGTTTACTACTTAAAAATTCTGATGTTGTTGCCAATATTGGTTGCGTCATATTTATTTTTATGTATTTATTTAACTTTCGATCATTTCTAAAATAAATTAAAAGCTAATGGACAGAATAAAATAAATTTAAAAAATCTTCATATATTTGATATATTTTTTCCTACAAAACTGAAAATAGTTTGAAATTATGTTATTGCATAAAATCCGGTGCGTAGCGCCGGTAAACCCCTAATAGAATTTAAAAAGTACCAAATTAACAAGAAATATTGATACATCCTTCATTTACAAATATAAATAACCATAAAAATCATGCATTATTGAATTTATTTTTAAAAGTTTTAGACGAATCTAGATGTTGGATAATATATTTAATTTTATAAGTTTAGATACAAAATATAACATTATGTTTAAGTTTTCTATAGTGTATTTATATCTGCGAATTCGTGGGCATCTACCTAGTCGATCTATCTACATATATAAAGTATTGTTTTATCACTCCTAGTCATGCAATGTCATCAAATATTAAGGGAGAGTTCGACACTTGTACCTCAAAATATTTCTTTTCATGAATTTGTTTTTTTCACATTAGGGCTTTACGTTATTGGGCTCATCTATTCTCCGCAAAAGCTTTACTATACTTTTCGTCTACCTTAAACTCTAGAAGAATCCACTGATAAGTAACCCAGAAATCTCTAATCGCTGCATCTACCACAAACCTCTTAATCCTCACAAGTCAGGTTTCTACTAGAAATTATGTGATCCATTTCACGAGGCATAAAGGTATCGGCTTTTCCGAAAACCTCTTTCGATGCAGGTGCTTTATCTTCCGTCATCAAGAGCCCGAGAATGATGGAGATGTCGCTCCGAAGACGATTGGTTTTCTCTGCAGCTCTATCCATGTTCTTACCAGTGGATTAATTCCAGTTCAGGTTGCTTACAGCCTCGGGAAACGTACGACATATCCTACCTCTACTTTGAAACCCTCTTGGGTTTTCACTTTTCATGAAGTTTCTTTGGGGTCGTTGCACTCTAAGTGCTCCGAGTTACCAGAGTATTCCATTAGCGACAAACCTTAATCGGCTTCCTCTGTTGACTGATTTTCCAGAAAGTTTTAGCCCTAGCCGCCGTTACAATGTAAAGTATATGATCACCAAATGTCTATTTTTACCCCCTTACCAAGTTTCCTCTAAAACTTCCATTCTGTCTTAACATTCGATGAGCATTATATGTATAGAGCATGAACCACTTATCTTAATAGTGTTTTAGTTTTAATTTGCTTAAGGTGTAGTGTTTTGACAAGCCAGATGTATCTAAGGAGTCTAATGTTTTTGATATGAACCTTAGCAAGAATGTGTAACACTTGCTGTCTCGGGTTTGATGGACTACGAGAACAAGTTAAACGTCAGTTTACATTCTAAAGAAAATGTAAAAACACCTTACTTCAAAGCTCATGCCTCTAGAGCAGTGCAATGTGTTGGACCGACTCTTTTCTTGAACCCTAGATGCGTCTTTTACTTATTCCATTCCTTAGACCATGTAATTACCTATGGAATGTCTTTATTATTATGCAGACCTGGCGTTGAACGAGGAGAGAAACTATGGGTAGCTGACAAATCTAGTGGATCTTGCTTGTGTAGCTTAAACATGACATCATTTCAAAATACCTGATGAGAGTTTTCGGTCTTGCTTTCCTACTTTGATGCGACCTATGTTTTTTTCCTTGCAGGAAGAGCATGACTACTGCCATTAATGTGAAGATGTTTGTGACATATTTAGAAACAAAGGTTGGGGTGTTACACATCCAGATTTGATTGATCAGGTGAGGTCTTGATAGAACAATGGTTTCTCACCTTATTGCTTTAAATTTCAAAATATAGTGCTAAAGATTTTATGTAATTCCAATTTATTTTAAGATTATCCCATAGCTGGTCACTGAGATAACGGTTACCATCCTCACTTGATTGCTCCTGAACAAGGTTACCATCGTGAGTCTTCTATAGTATCCATCCGGATCCTTAAACATAAAGATTAGCAACCTAACAAAAACACGCAATAATCATGTCTTCTTTTTTACCTTTGTGTGGTTCTAATATTTCTACGATCATCTGATCTTCTTGAAGGATTGGGTTCACAAGCTGTGATTGATACGGTGGTACATTCTCTGTCTCTGTTAGTACATATCTCCAATGACTAATTTGCTTTGGTCCATTGTTGTAGATGGATTGCATTACTAATGTGGCCATAGAGTCGTTAGAAAAAAATGCAGGAGGGAAAATAGCTATAATGCAGCTGGTGGACATTGAGTGCAATTACCTTAATGTTGGTTTCTTCAAAAAGCTTTTCCAGTTCTGAGAATATCCACTGTTTTTCTCGGTTGTGGTCGTTGGTTCAGACACGGAAGAGACTTCTACGTTATATAATTTTGTGAGAATCTACCCGGGAAAACATTATGACGTATCGTTTTATTACAACAACACAAAGTTACAGAACCTATTGCATCAGATATGTATTCAATCTCTGAATTTGGCCTCCAGACATTTGCATCACCGGTCTTAGCCACATCAACCCACACCTTGCTTGCATTTGGACCTATGGGTACAAAGTGGCACAACTCACTCGCATCTGTTGTAAGTTATTCTTCCTTCTGCTACCTTACGTCCAGAGTTATTGCAATCCAAGAGAATACACTTCTACTTTGTACTTATGGTCGAACTAGTGCTGCCTGGACTGTGCAACTCAAACAAAATGATAAAAGCAAGTTCCAACATCATTTAAAGACTCAACATCAATCATAAAATTAAGAAATAAAATAACATACCACTGCTTTTTTCTTGGCAAGTTTCAATGGTGATCTTATTTTCTTGCCTGGACATTTAGTAGGAGTTGCTTCTGTATCGGTTGTAGGCATGACTTCAACCTTTAGGACTGGCCATGCTATTTTCTCGCTAAGTGTACCACCAATCAAGAACATATTTGCGGTTGGCCTCCACAAATATGCCTGATCATTGAACACCTTCACAACTTTGATACCAACAGCATTGGGACCTAGAGGTAAATTGTTAACCATATCTTTGGATTTAGATGAGCACACAAGACCTTCAGCAATGACCACATCTTCGTCATTGGTCCAATCATATATCTTGCATCTTCGAGATTCACCTTCCTTGGATTGCTAAAATGTAAGAAGGTAATGATTAAAGATACCTTAATTGTTGTAAGAAGAAAACAAGATTTGAAATTTTACCATGGATATATCTTCAGAAATGTTTGGATCCCTATCCAAAATCACTTTATCCATAGGCCAAGCTATTTTGTATCCCACCTCATCTTCAAGATTTAACACATCTGTCGTAGGCCTCCAGAGTGAAGCTACTGAGCTTAGTGCAGACTTAAACACGAGAGCTACTTCATTAGGACCAATTGGAATGCGACCAATTTTGTACTTCGGTTCAGCAGAGAGAATTCCTCTTCACCAACAACAACATCTTCTGATTCAATCCAATCCAGTATTTGCACTCTGACTCCTTCTTTGAATCCACCACCACGCTCAGATGTTTCAGCATCACCATTACTTTTCTGAGAGAAGAGAAAGGAAATCGTAAATACCTTAAAACTAATTGACCAAATCTAATGAAAATGATTACCTTCTTCGCAGCTAAGTCGCGCACAATGCCCTTTCACTCTTCAAGCTCCATTTTTATTTCTGCAATTTTTGCGTCTCTAAATTGCAGATATGCTAGTTTAGTAGCCGTACTCCCTCTACCAAACCCCCTTACTCGTCCAGGTTTGTCTTTTCCCAAAACCTTGCTCACAGCATCTTCCCATATGTTATCAGCAGCTGATGTTGAGTCCATATGACTATCAAGAACTATATTTGTTCCTGATACATTCATTTAAACACAAAATAATTCATTATACATAATCAACTTTATTGTCATTCATTCATAATAATTAATTGACATAATTCTTACAATAGTCTCAGCAAACCAGGCCTTCACAGGTCTACCATCAGCATGAGTGTGTCCCGCAATCTAGACCTTACTCCTACTCACTTTACTTGGGTCTTTACTCTTTTTTTTTCTATATAAAAAGATATATATCAGTATCATTTTAATCTAATGTACAATATTTATTGGAATACAGCCAATATATAGATATTTCACTACTCTTTTACCATATCTTCAGCTAAACGAAGCATTTCTTTTCGGCTGGTAGTGTGAGGAATCTGATTTCTTCTCATCTCTCCGTACTTGTCACTCATTTCCTACAATATAAATATGACAGTGATTACATCTATAAGACAAGACCTTTAAGGATGAAAGTAATTACTTAGTTGTAAATAACTCACCGTGAAATTTTTGTTAGTTTTGCTCTTAACCCAAGAGTTCCACATGTGAATTGATGGGATGTTGCTAGGTTTTAAATTTATTCTCTCAGCCGCAGTCTTCACAGCACGTACTTGTGACACTAGCCTCGACTTCCCAGCCCTCCACAAATTTCCCAGCTGCTTGAATATAACAGCTTTCTGTCACTCTTCTTGCAAGTGAAACCTCCCCTGCATCACAATAAGCAAAGGTCAAACATGTTTATAATTTCTTCTTGTTGTTCAACAAAACATATAAATATATATATATATATACAAACCTGAATTTCTTCCCACATTGTTGCTTTAGTAGCTGCATCAAGATTTCTCCAATCAACAAGTGTAACCGGAACATGTTCCCTCACAAGAGGACCAAGAAAAGACGATAGTGTTACTAAACCAGGTCCGATATGTTCACCAAAGTCATTGAAGGTGACCATAACCTTTTCATTGGGATTTTCAGCAATCCTACGTATCTTTGTTAGTCCTCTTTTATTTTTTTTTTCACTTCATCCCCTCCCAGCTCAACTCCTTCAGTACTAGGTATCTCATCATCTTTCTCCTTTCTAACTTCATCTTCTTCCATATTGAGATCATCTTCTTCGTTCGCTTTTTCATTGCTATCTACATATTTTTTCATATCGATAGCTTCTTTTTTGTTCTCTTTCTCATTGCTAACTCCATCTTCTTCCATATGGAGAACTTCTTCTTCGCTGCCTTTCTCATTGAGAACTCCATTGTCTTCCATACTGGATGATTCTTTTTCATTCTCTTTCTCATTGAGTACATCTTCTTCATCCTCTCATCCTCTCTTTTTATCCCATCATCATCTATATCATTGCCTTCTCAGCCTGATCAGCCTTATCTTCTTCCGGTGTTATAGCTTCCGGTGTTATATCTTCTACCTCATCATCCTGACCAGGTGTTACATCTACTACTTCATCATCAGCAGCCACTTTCTTGATTCTACTACTTCTTCTCGTTGGCGTTCGAACTAAATTCTTCTTTGGGGAAGCCTTTTTCTTTGTTGTTGTTTTCGTCACTTTTAGTGGTGTTGCAGAAGCAACTTGCGGAGTTGGATCTACTACCTTCAAGCCTTGGTTACGTCTACTCCGACGAGAACCAACTTTTCCTCCTCCTCTTGTCTTTTGCATTTCTGAAAGTGATAAACAGATTCAATCAAAATCCAAAATCAAATTCAAAATCTAACACGAACATCAAAAACTTGGACATGCATGTGTTAACAGAAAGTAAGAATAAAAACCCAAATTCAAAATCGAAACCCCCAATCTAAACCGAAACCTAAAATCAAAAGAGATTTGAATAGAAGAGATACCAATCGACATGCATGTTCACACAAACACATAATCGAGTCGAAGAGATACCAGTCAAAATCATAGAGGAAACTATCTAATCAAAACTCAGAATCAAATCGAGATCATACCAATTGACGCTTCGACTCGAGAGATCTCTCGGGATTTTCTTCGAAACTATGAAGAAAAAGGGTTCCAATCCTAGAATGTGAAGAGAGTGAAGAGAGTGAGTAGGAAAAGGACTTAAGTATTTTTTTCATATATTTTTTTTATACGAGAGAAATTATTTTTTGATTTGCAATGGTAAGGCGCCTCCACTTACCAAATAAACGCGGTGAATTATTTTATTTTCCCGCAAATACAAACATAGCTTTTAAATTTTATAAGTTCTATTGTAAAGGCCCGTGTTAGTATACAATAGCAGAAATGTCAAAAACGCTATCCTGCGATGCTATTAATACCCACATTTCCTGTAGTGTAATGTCATTTTCTTTCAAACCAAACCAAAGAAATCTAGTTATCAAACATGTGTTCTCAAGAAGTTTGAGTAATAGTCTATTAAGTGGGGTTAGTAGGGAGTTGCTGGAAAAATTACTCATCTATGTTTTGTTGTAAGTGGGTATTAAAAGTACAAGAGTCCGACAAGAGTCCGACAAGAGTCCTACGAACATGTGATCTTTTTAGTATCAAAAATTTCAGAAGGAATGTTTTAATCTTTGTTCAAGCTAAAATGTTGCTCTTTACAAAGTGTGTTATCATGAAAACAGATAAAATTGCAACACTTCCTTCTGCATAATCTTAATTCTGGCTTCTATAACTCGCTGCTCTTCCTTCACAAGGTAGTAAAATTAAGATCGGCATAATCAGCCATTTGATGTTAATTATATGACTTTCCATTTTTTCAGTGCTCTTTTCTTCTTTAGTTTTCCTTCCACAATACTCAACACATAGCTTAACATTTTGCAATGAGAGCATCTCATATTTTTTAAGGAGGTGGTGGATACATAAAGGAGAAGAGACACTAAATTTGTTGCCTAACATAACAATCAAAAGCTTGATGCCTAACAATAGCAATCAAATGATACTGGAGCTAAATTAGGATTCTTCATCCGCGTAAAGCACTCTGTAGATAAAAGATATGAAAACATGGAATGTAAAAGATATAGACTATATGGAATGAAATTAAATCTGAGTGAGTTTGAAATATATTGTAAAGTGTTGCCTTTATTTATGTACAACGTAGTGCTTATATACAAGAGACTGAGTCCTAAGTCTAAGAGGAATATGTCTATGGATAAATACAAGGTATGAGTTGTTATTATCTATAATGTATATCTATATCTCTATATCCCTCCTCAAGTTGGCGGTGAAAGATCTTGAATCTCCAACTTGGAAAGTAGATAGGAAAATGTAGTGGATGGTAAAGCTTTGGTTAGTATGTCCACAGGCTGTTCCTTCATGTTAATGTGCTCTATTGTGATGAGTTTTGCTTTGACAGCGTCACATACCAAATGACAATCATAATCTACGTGCTTAGTACGTTTATGAAAGACTTGATTGGCGGCAATATGGATTGCTGATTTGCTGTCATAGAAGAGACGCATAGGCTGAGAATGGGGAATTTCAAAGGAATATAGTAGTTTCTTGAGCCATTTTAATTCAAACTAAGCAGAAGACATAGAGACGGTGTCTTGTTTCTTGGTTTTCCAAGAGATCGGGGACGAACCAAGTAGAACGATTTAGGAGCTTAGTGATCAATGGGTCAGCGGACAAGCATTCCAATCATCATCGCAATAAGCAGTAATAGAAAGATCAGAGTCGGCTTGCAAATAATTCCCTGGATAGAACAACCTTTGAGATAACAAACCATACGTAAAGCAGCTTCCTAGTGATAAAGTAGAGGAGATTGCATAAATTATGATAATATGTGAACAATGTAACAGAACTCAGGACAAGTAAAGGTCAAGTATATTAGATCACCAACTGGACGATGGTAGGCTTCAGAATTGTGATAAGCAGGTCCCTGAACAAGTGAGCTTGTGGTTGAGCTCTATAGGAGTAGAACACGGTTTGCATCCAAATAACCCGGTTTTCGCAATGATGTCTGAAGCATACTATCGTTGAGAAATAAAAATACCTTTGTTACTTCGTGCCACCTCGATACAAAGAAAGTATTTGAGCTTTCCCAAGTCCTTCATGTGAAATCACTAATTCAAATAGTTCTTGAATTTTTGTATAGTGGAAAGGTCGCTACCAGCAATGATGAAGTCGTCGATGTAAACTAAAATGTTTGGAGTAGTAGAGTATTTAGTGTAGGAGAAGTGGGAATAATCAGCCTTACTTTGCTGGAACCCATACGATTTAAGTGAAGTGCTAAGTTTTGCAAACTAGCATCATGGTGATTGCTTAAGAACGTATATAGACTTGCGCAGACAACAAACTTGTGTAGAATCTGGATTTTCGAACCCAGATGGGAAATTCATTTAGACTTCTTCTTGTAAATCTTCATGTAAGAACGCATCATAAAGATCCATTTGATGGATTTCCCACTTTTTGGATGCAGCAATTTCAAGTAGGACACATACAGTAAAAGGTTTAGAAACTGGTGCAAAAGTGTCAGTGTAATCGAGACCCTCGTGTTGGCGATTGCCAAGAGCTACCAGACGTTATTTATGATGATGAATCGTGCCATTGGAATTGTATTTGATCTTTTATACCCACCTTGTACTAATTACCTTCTTATCTGGAGGTAAAGTAGTTGTATCCCATGTATGATTTGCTTCAAGCGCAGTATATTCATCAGCCTTAGAATCATTCCAAATATCATATTACATTGCTTCATGATAACTTGTTGGTTTATTGTTGGAAGTGATTGCAGCAATGAAAGCTTTGTGACCTGCTGAAAAATTAGCTCGAGAGAGATAAGTCGATATGGGATAGGGTGTAGTACATGGAGCCGATTCGAAGAGACCAGGAGTGGAGAACGATGAAACGAGAGAAGGATAGGGTTCAAGTCGAGTTACGTTGACAACATAGTCTTTTAGCAAAATAGCGGGCTTACGAGGACGATGGCATCGCCCTAGTAGTTCATGTAATCCAGGAGATGAAGAACCAATAGGTTCGGTGGGTATTGGCTGAACCAAAGATACCTGAGTTAGTGGTAGCGTAGGAGACCCAGGTGGAATATTTGGAGTAGTAGTAGTAGACGGAGGTTGAGCCGAGAAAGAAGTCTACTCGAGGGGTTATGTTTCCACTTTCGAAGCTTGTAACATCGATCCAACTGGAAGTAACCAGTCATCAATGGTTGGATCAGAAGCAAAGATAGGAAGAATAACGTAGTTAGTATCAGTGACACCACGAAACTGATCTTCAAGAAAAACCACATCACGACTGGAGAAGAATTCGTTTGATTCAATATCATAGAGCTTCCAAGCTTTCTTGCCGTATGGATATCCAACAAACATATATTGATGGCTTCTATCTCTGAATTTGTCCTGTGTTGCCCGAATGTACGTAAAGAGTAGTAGGTTGGAGCCAAACCATACAAAAGTTAACAAGTAGTGGAGTAGGAGTGCGTTTAATAAGATGAGCAGTTGTTAGGATGCTCTCTCCCTAGAATGTAACCGAAAGTTTAGCTTGGAAGAGTAATGCACAAGAAATATTTAGTATATGCCGATGTTTGCGTTCAACACGTCCATTCTGTTGTGGTGTGTCAACACATGAGGTCTGATGTTCAATGCTTTTTTGTCAAAAGTATGGCGAGAGATCTATAAACTCGGTACCGTTATCTGAACGTATTTCCTTAACTGGTTTGTTGAACTCCTTTTCACTCATAGCACATAAATTTTGTGTTATTCCACAAACTTCTGACTTTTCCAACATTGAGATATGTCCAAGCAGCTCTAGAAAAATCATCCATTATTGTTAAAAAAATAGACAGCACCAGAAGACGATAGAGTACGATATGGTCCCCAAACATCGCAGTGAATAAAAGAAAAATGTTGTAAAGCTTTACTAAAACTCTCATGAAACACCGAGCGCAATTATTTTTTGCGAAAGAAAAATGTCACATGAATGAGAACTGCTAAAATAGACTTTAAAAGTATAAAAAATCGTAATGTAGATAGAACTTTATAAGAAGGATGGCCATGTCATTGATGCCACAAAACATTAGGAGATAGCTTGGTCTTACTGATCTTTGTGGCGCGTGCAACTTTAACTTCTTTGAAGTAGTAGACCCCCTCTCTCTCTTCACAAGATCCAATCAGGATCCTCGTAAAACGGTCCTGTAAAACACATACGGTATCAGTAAAAATAGCAATGCATCATGTTTTCTTGAGAAAGAAACAGAAATCAACGTGGAGTTGAAATTTGGTACATATAACACATTAAGAAGTAGATAATCCATATTTAAAGGTAATGTGCCTATTTTTTTAGCTCTAGACGCTGTTCCATCAGGAAGGTGACCGCGGATGATAAGATATCAGTGGCTTCTTGTAACAAGGAAAGGTCTCCTTTCATATGGTGAGATGCACCAGTTTCAAGTATAATAATTTCAGTTTTACCAGAGAGATGGTCTGTTGAAAGTTGACTATGTTGGTTTTTTCGAAGAGTAATAAGAGCTGAGATCTGGTCGTTGGAGATAGATGAAGCTGATGGGGAAGCAGACGACGCATTAATTCGTCTACACCCTCTCCCACCAGTGTTTCGTGATCGACCACCTCTGCCACTGTTGCTTGGTCCCGAAGAATTTGAGTAGCTGAGCATTGTTGTTGTTGTTCCACGAACCAATCCGAATAGCCATGAACTAGAATACATTCAGAAACTTCGTGACCCATGCGCTTATAGTGTGTACATGATCGATTACAGTGTATACATGATCGATTAGGTAGTGTTGTAGAATCTGTTTCTGCAGAGAAACCAATAGCATCATGTTTGATTTCAACAGAACGCATATTGTTAAGGTGTTGCTCAGCACGTATGACAGAGAGTATACAATGTTGAGGTCTGGAAGCGGTTCCTCATCGATGGTTTGTGCTCGGATTATCGAGATTGATCCGAACCGAAAAGAAACTTATGAACTTTTGCTTCATCTCGTTCTTTCTCAATAGCTGCAAAATCTTCACAGGTACAAGTAATAGAAAGTTTAGAAGTCTGAATTTCTTTCCAAAGTTTGGAAACACGACCGTAAACTCCAACATGGATTTCTTATTAAGTTTGCAGTTCATAATTTCATTTTCCAGTAGATATTTGTGGACGCTGTTCTTGACAGAGAGTCGATGTTTGAGAAATTTCAAGAGCTTGGCTGCATCAGCAACGTGAGAGACTGTAGAACGCACCTGCGAGTCGATAGAAGTACGGTTCTTGGATTGAGCGAACGATCATAGAGTTCGTGGAGGTCCTTCGAGCGAGATCAGGGTTGGACGGCGGTTTTTGGATTGAGTCATCAATAAACCGTATTTTATGTATTGCTTGGAGAGAATTCAAAAGCTCAGTTTTACACTCAGAGTAGTTTTCCACTCAGAGTAGTTGTCCCCTCGAAAAACCACTGGTGTAATTAAGGAACCATGATTGTCCGAAGGATGTAAGGTATAAGAAAGATCTGAAGCAGAACTTTCGATTGCAGGAGAAGTAGTAGAAGAGGTAGTAGAAGAATTTTCCATATTCGATGATGAACAATGATTTGTTGTAGAAAAGTGTGTAAGTGGAAGCAGTTAGTTGAGCTGAAAACGAAATCTGTTTAGGTCAAGAATCGTTACAACTTTGATACCATGAAATAGATCGTAAATTGTTGCCTTTATTCATGTACAACATAGTGCTTATATACAAGAGATTGAATCCTAAGTCTAAGGAGAATATGTATATGGATAAATACAAGGTATGAGTTGTTATTATCTATAATGTATATCTATGTCTCTATAAAGTTTTAGATGGAAAAAGAGCACGGCAAAGGCGACGTGAAGCAGCGTCGAGACTAAACGCTGGTGAGTTTTCTCAGATTTTCTCTTAAGAGACGAAGGCAAAGATATAATCTAGTGTTTCTCATTTTATGATTTGTGGCTAAATAAATACTTGACCTTTTTCTTTTGAAATTTGTTTTACTTTTTATTTTAATTTCTTATTTTTTTTGAATAATTGAATTAGCAAAAATGAAACTAGGCTTAGAGTATGGATTTAATTGGATTTACACAAAAGATTATGGCATAGGGAGAACTGTATAGTTCAGGGTTTTGCCAAATATGACTCAAAACTTGATTTTAATGTAAAGTGGACCCTAACTTTATTCAAATGCAAAAGTAACATAAAAGTTTAGTGAAATTACAACAAACTCCTTATGACCAAATAAAAAACATCATTAAGTTTTATGATTACAACCCTACGCGTGAAAAGATTATCAGGGAAGTCTTCGCAGAAGACTTACCTGGAAATCTTAGTTTTCTCGGAAGATTTACCTGAAAGTTTACTTACAAGACTTACCTGAAAGTATTCTCATACAGTAGATCTTAAAAATATTTTATATATTTAATAAAAATATTTTGATCAGGACAAAAACGTAATCATGTAATTATTTACATTTGTGAATGATGTAAATTTAGATTTGCTAAAATTGAATAGTTTTCAACGTAGATGAAGAAATGTAAGTTGAGTCATGATATTCTTTGGTTGAGGGTTTAGTAACTATGTTATAGTATTGTTTGTGTTCTTAGGGTTAGATTATGGAATCTGAATCTTTTTTTGAAAAACTACATTTGACCTATATGTGTTAAGTTTTGTGTATATTAAAGATTTTATAAGTTGATTTCAAGTTTAATGAAGTATTTGTTTCTGATTTAATTAAATATTGTATTTTGGGGGTTTGGAAGACTTCCCAAAATCAAATAATACACTAGAAGACTCAGTGGAAGACTTAACAACAGAGTCTACCATTTCCCGTTAAGTTTTCCAATAAATCTTCAAGAAATTCTTCCAAAGTCTTCTCATGTATTAGATTTTAAAAATAATTATTAAATTTTATAAAAAGTATTTTGATAGGGAAAAATTATAATCATGTAGTTATAGATATTTCTAAATGATGTAAATTAGACTTACTAAAACTGTTTTTTTTTAACATAGATGAGTGAATGTAGAATGATTCATATATTCTTTGGTTAAGGGTTTGGTAACAAATGTTATAGTATTGTTTGTATTCTCAGGGTTAGATTGAATCGTAACTTTAGACAAAAATTGACTAATATATGCTTATTTTGTGTGTATATTCAACACTTTAAAAGTCGATTTTAAGTTTAGTAAAGTATTCTTTGCTAATTAGTTAGTTATTTTCTTTTAGAGTTTAGATGACTTATTGGAAATTTTTCTAACAAATAATGTTTTAGAAAGTCTTCTATATCGAAAATAGTTAACCTAATTAGAATTTTTGTCTTCCTATATAAAGAAAATTTATACATTCTCTCTCTTCCTCTCAAATGGAGACAAGAAAAATGTAATGCTTCTCATTCTAAAACTTCCCAACCTCTCTCTGAACTTGATAATACCAAATCTTATATCAACTTTTCATTTGTTTCTTATGTGTTTCTTAATATTTTATCTTGTTTTTGAAGGTTTTTCATTACATGGTTTTCACCTTTCACTCATTTTAAGGTAGATTAATAAATTTTGGATACGTATTTTTGTGTGTTTTATATGTTAGATTCTAATAAATTATAGATCCAACATAATGCGACTGTTTTATTTATTATTTAAGCATAAATTTTATTTCTAAAGTTTTTCTCTGTTTTGATGTCATTTGAACATTTTTTTTATATGCATGTTTTTTCATATCTGACTAGACATTGGAAAATATTTTAGAAGACTTTTCAGATGGGAAGTCTTCTAATGTATTTTATTTAGAGGAAAGTCTTTTAAACCGCAAATATTTCATCTAATTGGAATTTTTCTTCTTATATAAAGAAAATCTACACATTTTCTCTCTTTCTCTCAAATGACTGAAACAAAAATATAATGTTTATCACTCTAACACTCTCCAACCTCACTCATATCTCTTCAAATTTGAAACACCAAATTTTATATCAATTTTTCATTTTTTCTTATATCTTTCTCACAAATTTATCTTGTTTTTGCAGTTTTTCACGACATGGTTCTTATCTTTTACTCTTTTAAAGGTAGATTGATAAATTTTGGATATTTATTTTGTGTGTTTTATATATTATATTCTTAAAAATTGTAGATTCAACATAGTATGACTGTTTTACTTATTATTTGAGTTACGATTCCACAATCTAACCCTAAGAATACAAGTTGTACATAAAATGCATTAGAAGACTTCCATGTAAGTCTTCCGAACCAAAAATATCTAATCTAATTGAAGTTAAGCTTATCTATGTAGAGGAATGATCACAAGCTCTATGTGTTATAATTATGTTTATGGTTTGTTTTATGATTTTTATGTGTATTTTTTAGTTGTGAATTCTTTTATAAACTTGACGAGATAATAAAAATATTTTTAAATATATTCATGTCTACAGTATATTTAATTTGCCAAAGTACTTAACATTATTGAAGTTATTGATATAACATAGTAAGAAATATATTTAGATGCATTAAGAGCTTCAAATTGGTTGTTCATGGTGTTTGGATGAATTGATGACAATGACAATATTGTAAATACTTGATGAAGATGACATATAGTACAACACTAATTTTTGGGAAAAAAAATAAGTAATGGTATTTTCATAAATAATTCAAATTTTGGAGATGAAAAAAAGAAATGAAATTTCAAAAAGAAAAATCATGGGTTAATATTGGATTTGAATTTTTGTTTTAAATCATTTTTACAAAAAAATCCCATTTTAGTTTGATTGCTGATTTTAGTTTTCACAATTTTTATCGTCATTTTTCGTTGTCATGTGTATAATTTTTTGTAGTGTTCGAAATGAAAACCAGATGAATAGACAATTCACAGTATATATTCACTGACAAGTAACTTTTTGATGGTTCAATAATAAACAAAAGATTTTTGTTAAGAAATAAACAAAAGATTTTACACGAGAAGGAAACCCCTCTTGAGAGGAAAATGTGACCTGGCAATATCAGCAGACACCAAGGTCTCGAATTTTTGGATTCAGTAAAAGTTTCAGAACCAGTTATGACCACTTAGGCACTCAGTCCATCCGTATTTGCGATTGCATTACTCAAGTGACAAAAAAATTGTTTATTAATATATGAATCTATTATATTTTGTTTTTATTTACACAATACAACAGATCATTTTTGATAGATTATTTTTCTCTCAATTATTTTTATTTAAACACATTTAAATGAAATTTTGTCTTTTATAAAAAAAACTTAATATTTATGTATATATATATATATATATATATATATATATATATATATATATATATATATATATATTACTAACCCAATTCTCTTATTTTTTCAGAAGGTTTATCATACTTTAGAAATCGTAACATTATAAAACTACTAGAATTATTAGAATATTAGTTTCTTACTGGTAAATGTATTCCTATAAATATTATGATTTACGGAAATAATTTTTATATTATCAATTACTGATTTAAAATCATCTATTTTTATGCATGTATCACGTTAAGATTGATGTTTTCTTCACACATAGGAACGCTAGTTTAAAATTCATCATTCAATAATATATTTACCATATGAAATGGAAAGTTATAGATGGATTTTTTGTATTTATATGGTAACTAAATAGTTTAATATACTTTACATAGACATATAACTTATCATTTTACATGTAATTTGTATGTTTCATATAATTTGTTGATATTATATATTATATATATACATTTCAATTTTCATTAAGAGTCTTATGTAAGAAAATTAAGAAAAACTGCAGTGTCCAACCAATAAAATATAGTAAAATAAAGTTTATGTTCTAATCACTCATTTAGTTACTCTTATATATATATAAATATATATATTTAATGAAATGATAAGTCGACAAAAAAAACTCTATAATATATATATATATATATATATATATATATATATATATAATCTCGTTATCTAAGTAGCTTTATGTAAGTAATTAAGCAGAACTGCAGTATCCGATCCAACCCAATATAAGTAGGGTAAAATAAGTTTTTACTTTCTTATCATTCATTTAGTTACTCTTATCTATTTTTTATAGATGTAATTTACTGACTGTTTTATCAAAATCTAGTATAACTAGTACTCTCAAATCCATTATATTTTTTGTCGACTCCATAATTTTTCTTTTTTTTCGAAACTGGTTGATCGACTCCATATTATTATTAATAGACATTTTGTTAATTGATGAGAGAATTTGTAATGAAAACCAAATGAATAGAAGATTCACAATATACACCACTGACAAATAAAGACTTTTGTTGGTTCAATAATAAAATATAGAGATCAAGGGTTGGGACCTTAACACGTTTCAGTTTTGATTTATATGCTGCGTAAAGTTAAATTCTAATTATTTTAGTTATCTAATATGAATATTGATCTATATTTAATAGAATACCCGAAAAAAAATTTATCCCATTTCTTTAAAAATTAATTGGGACTTAGGAATCTTGAAGTTAAATAAAAAATAATAATAAACTATATATAGACTTTAATTACTAGAAGGAAACCTCTCTCGAGAGGAAAACGTGACCTGGCATTATCACCGAGGCATCGCAGCAGTTGTAAACAACAGCTTCTCTTAATCAAGTTACATGTGTAGCCGTTACAACACACACATCATGTAATCAAAACTTTGGTTTTCACAATAAACTGGACTGGCCAATCAATTTAGTGATGCGATTGTGAATCTCGTTCAAGGGGAAAAGATGAATTCTCTCTTGCCTTTCTAAATTTCCGAGTCGCCATTATTAATTATTACGCCTTTTATGTTTCTTGATATGGCTCGTTACAAAAACTTTATATATACACTGAAAATGAGAAACAATATCAAATTCTTTGTTCTTACCGCACTCATGTATAGATATAGTGCTGACGATCAATTTTGTTCATTAGAGTATCATCACCGGAGGATTCTCACTTGTTTATTAATATTCTCTTCGTTTCATTTTTACACACTGATTAAAGATATATTTAATTTTATATATTTTCAAAAAAAAAAAATAATTATCTATACACCTAACCATTTTTCAACCAATAGAAAAATAAAATATCATATAAAACTAATAAATTTTACTTCCAAACTCTAACAACGACACTTATTTTAAAACAATTTTTTTTTCTAGAATAACAATTAATTCGAAATAGAGGAAATATGCTCTAAGGCCAGACTCTTGACCATAGCAAGAGGAGCAGTTGCCCTAAGTCCGTGGACTCATATAATTTTTAGTGTCATTTTATTGATTTTAAGGGTCTATTTCACATTGTTAAATGACTAAATACTTGATAAAAGTGATAACAAATAGCTTATACTTAACTAAAACTAACTCAAATACAACAAAACAAAACTTAAAAAAAACGCTCTCTACAGGTACTTGAATGAGGGTTTGGGGACAGATCCAAGGCTGTGTGTTCTGTGGGGAACCAGAAAAAACAAGGGATCATTTATATTTTGCATATCCATATACGTATACCCTTTGGCTGTAGGTGGTTGGCTCACTCTTGCAGCCAGCACCATCACCAGATTGGTGAGAGATTGTAACGAGGATTATGGCAGGTTCGGGAGAACTGCTGTCATCTATTTTACTGAGGCTAGCCTTGCAGGTCTCCATTTATTACATATGGAAAGAACGGAACGAGAGACGTCATGCGCAGGTCGGCAAACCTGTTCATCAGCTAGCAAAATTCATAGAGAAGACTATAAGGCAAAGGATCATGTCCACAAAGTATTACGAGAAGCCCAAACTTGTGGGGTTATTGCAAAGATGGTTTAGCACACGATAGACATATAGTTTCTTAGCTCAGTTTTAGATTGTACATAAACATTCTTTTTCCAAGAAGATCAATAACATTTCATCAAAAAAAAAAACTTAAAAAAAGTTGTATGTTTCATCATTTTCTAATTTGGCCGATGAACTTTTTATTGGTTTAGCTTTAAGGAAATGCAACAAAAGAGTGAAGAAAATATTCAATGTCTTGCATACGACTTTTAAATTTTTTAAAACAACATGCTCTGCTGATTCGTCGGTTTTGGAAAAAACACACTTAATTCTATTGAGTGGATTGGATACCAATTACTGGATTGGATACCAATTACTTGATCAAATGGTATTTGAATCATCTTTTATCATGTTATTAGATAAACTCTTGGACCGAAATTCAAACTCACTTAATTCTATTGAGTGGATTGGATACCCAATTACTTGATCAAATGGTATTTGAATCGTCTTTTACCATGTTATTAGATAAACTCTTGGACCGAAATTCAAACTCAAAATTTTAAAATAAACGTAACTTTATTTCAATTAAGACTAAGAACCCCAGAGATACTGTAGCACATTCTCAGCTCTTATCTACTACTTGAACACATTAATACATGCAAAGAGAACTCTGTCACATAAATATCTAAATATAAGAAACAACATATTTGTACTTTATTAGGTGTGTATTTCAAATATTTTTTGGATTCACCAAAAAATATCTTAAATAACATATTTTAAAATATTTATTAGGTGAAATTTCAAATCTTAAAAATATCTATCTATAAGTAAAAAAAAAACATTTCCGGATATATTAGATACTCAAATGAGATCTCTTCCAATGAAAGAACGAGGTTCTCCTAACTAATTATAATCATCCATGAGTATTCATCTCTTCTTCTGTTTGATAATTGATTTATTCATTACTTATACAGAATAAAAGATAAAATTCTTTTGACCAATAAAAACAAAGTTCTTTAAAATATGATTTAAAATCTATGGTCAAACAAAAAAGTTATTGTACTTTTTTGAACTTTTTTATTTGTCATATTCTTCCTACTCTGATTATTAACGAAAATAGCATTACTTTTATTTTATTTTTATTTTTAAAATTGTTTTTTTTTTTTTTATAACACTGAGTAGTAAACAAAGTTCAAGGGAACAAATATAAAGACTAATAACGAAAAGAAAGATGTCAGTAGACACCGTCACAAAAATATTTTTAAAATTGTTTACTCATACATTTTCATCATGCATTTATCAAATGGTCATTATTGTCAACACACCAACTACTATTAACAACCAAAACAAGTTTTAAATGCAATAAAACTGACTTCTACATCTTCATATTCCAATTTTTTACACACACAAATCATTTCTCTTTCAGTTTCTCTCTCATTTCGTTCTAAAATCCCTACATTTTATTTCAAAAAATTTAAGTTTATTGAATTACTCAAGTTAAAGAAAAAATATTCAAGTTCATGATTCTAGATCAAGAGCGAGTAGTTAACTTGCATTAAGAAAGTATGTATACTTTGAGAAACTAAGCGAGAATTTGACCTGATCTAATAATAATATTTGAGTTTTTCACTTCTATTACGCGAAGAACTTCTCATCAATACATAGGTTAGTTTTGAAATTTAATATTTTGTGTGTTTTGTCATAGAAGTCTTCTAATTTTTATTTTGTAGCAAAAAAAATTGAGTCGAAATTCTTTAGAGATTTCTGATAAACATGTTAGTTTTATAATTGACCAAAAATTTTCTAGAAATTTGAATTTTCTAAGTAAGATTTTCAAAAACTCTTCTTTCAGTCAAAGAAAAATCTTTGAAACTGATAAGAAATCTACATAAATTAGTTTTGCAATTGATAATAAATTATAAATATTTAATATTATAATTAAATAATTAGAAGAAGATTCATTGTGAAGTCTATAATTATACTATGTACTATGTATTCTAGTCGAACCTTTGGTTTGAAAGTAGACTTCTATTAAAGTATTCTCGTAGAATACTTTCCTAGAAACCTTCTCTTATAAAGTTAAACATGTTTAATTGAAAAACTAATTTACGTAGACTTCTTTCTAGACTTCGAATACTACATCTAATGGTCTTCAAAATCTCGTTCAATTGCAAATTAGTCTGATCAGAGAAGGCTTCTCTAAATATTCTCTCTGACAAATCGAAAAAAAAATCTAAATACAAAAATAACCCAATAATTCATAAAGTAATAATTTTTAAGAAAATCTACTAATTGACAGACTTCTTGAAAAGTCTCCCATGTAAGTTTGTAACTACAAAAAAAAAAAAAAAAAAAAAAAAAAAAAAAAAA
>CAKOAT010802931.1:8139-19491 GCA_932364175.1 Eruca vesicaria subsp. sativa | reverse complement strand
TTTTGAATGAAATTTATAACTTAACTGTTTATAACTATGAGGTTAGCAATATTTATTTTATTTTTGTTTCTAGCTAATGAAAACAGACCTCTTGAGAAGTTTTCTTTTTAGTTTTAAAAATTTCAAGTTCTTTATATAAAATGAATTTTTAAGATGTTTTTATTAATTCATGTTTATTCATATTTTTCTTTTAAACTTGCAATGTGAGATGTTTAAACTATGTA
Source organism: Eruca vesicaria subsp. sativa (assembly GCA_932364175.1). Lineage (NCBI taxonomy): Eukaryota > Viridiplantae > Streptophyta > Magnoliopsida > Brassicales > Brassicaceae > Eruca > Eruca vesicaria. Next base: position 19,267 of record CAKOAT010802931.1, on the reverse strand, counting down.
TTATATTTGGTGTTTGAACTTATGTGATATTAAAAGTGTGATGTCAGATGTATTAACTTTATTATGTTCAACTTTTGTCAAGTGTTATTTTGTTATAAATTTGTGTATAATAATTATAATTTGTTACCATCGTTATTATCAAATTACATAAAGTTGATAGAGAACAACACATAAGCTTCCTCTTTAAATTGCACAATCATAATCTTAATCAATAATTTACATTGAAGACAATATTTTATGATTACAAGAATTGATTTGAATGAAAAAAATAATTAAACAAATAATTTTCTTTTATTATATTGGAAACAAAGTATATGTGTTAACTATAATATTATATAAACTATCAAAATAAGAATCTCATAACTGTAAGAAGGAACTAAACTTTTGATTCAAATTTAACAATGAATAAGAAGACTTCTAGAGAAGTATACCATTTGCACTTCTTTAGAAAACTTCTAATTCACTGCCAAATTTCATTTAAAATATTATTTTCAGCTTAAATTTTAATATTTTTCCTAATTTTCGATGAATTATGTGGAGATGTTTGTCGAAAAGTCTTCTGAGAACTCTAATTGAGAAGTCGACTATGAAGACTGATATATAGTGTTCAATCCATATCTAAAAATATTTAAAAAAAACTCAAACAGAAAAAATTAACAAAACAGAAAACCTCAAAATTTAATTTAAAAAATTATATTAAATTTAATCAATATTTCATTTTTTAATTTAACACCCAGAAACAAAATAATATTTTATATTTTTTTTTCAAACTAGAAATTTTACAGCTAAAAAAAAATACATATATATATATATTAACGCAATGGTTTTGGGTGTATATTTTTATTTGTTTCAACGCATACAAGAAATGAATGTATCAAAAATTTAATACTTCTTAGAAAGAAAACAAAACTATAAAACTTACATTTTTAATCTAAAATAATAAGAAAATAACCACATTAAGTTGAATAACTTTATCTACATTAAACATACAGAAACTTAAAATAATTGGTAAAAAGATTTTTTTATCAGTTTTGTCAGTGTATATAGTAGGTTTCTCTAGAATTTTTTTAAAAGTATGCTTACAAATTTCGAAGTGTGATAGTATTCTCAAATATGAAATTTTGTGTATCCAAAAATATTAAAATTACTCTCAAAACAGAGAAATTTTAAATTAAAATATTTAATGTTTAAATAATAGAAAAAAACACATTAAGTTGATATGATATAGCTTTATTCAAATCTAATACACAAAAATACATATTCAAAATACTTTTAGAAGTGGAAAATCTAAACCATAGAAAGCAAATTTGAAAAATAAGAAGATAAAGTAGTGTAAGAACATGAGATAAAGAGATGAGAAATTCATGTAATAGTGTCTTCGAGTTCAAAGAGACATAAGAGAGGCTTGACAGTTTTAGAGTGGAAACGTTACATTTTTGCTGTAACTATTTGAGAAGAAAAAAAAATGTAAAAATTATATTTATATAAAAAAAAAACAAAAATTCGAGTTAGGTCAACAAAAATTTGTGGCGATCCTGAGAGTTCTTCTACCACTAAAGGTTAAAATTAAATATTTTCACCAGGTAGTAATCAACAATTCATTAAATTCATTAAAGGTAACTCAGTTTATAGAAGGTTTAATATATACAAAAAATGAACCTTTCTATGTCAAATTTTATCTTCTCAAGAAATATATATATTTAAGGTTTCAAAATTTAATCAAAAAAATACCAACATTACTTCAACAGTGTTACCAAACCTTAATTAATGTATAATTATGATTTTCAATCTATAGTCACACATCTATGTGGAAAATAATTTGATTTTCTTAAATTTTAATTTACACAGTTTAGAATTTTTATATTTATTTGATCCATCTTTTAAAAAATCTTCTGTAAATGAATTTTTAAATTAAATACATCAGTATATTATTCGAGAAGACTTCTCGGAAATTTTTATGGATAAATGTTTAGAAAAGATATTCAAGTGCTGTAAATGTAAAATATTTATAGTTTTCTTTTGTCATAGAGAGATAGTTGTAATTTTATTATCCTGCTAGGTTATTTTTTTCATTTTATTGATTTTTTGGTATAAATTTACATTCAGATTTAAATTTTGTGTAGTATTTAGTAAATTCCCTATAAATGATAAAATTAGAGGCTTTAAACTATTTTCACCAATTAGGGGATTTTTTTTTCTATAACTTCGATCTTGATTTTCCTAAATAATATATACTTATGAAAGTTTTCAATCATCGAAACTGTTTACTAATATTATTATATTCTTTGACATCAGTGACTATTCCCAAAAAAAAGTTATGAGGGATCAAAAAAACTAAAAAGGTTCTTAGAGGATAATCGAACTATATTAATACCCTTATCAAAGATGCCACTATGAACTAATGAATACTTCTTACAAGAAAAAATTATACATTTTTTTTGTGGTATCAAGTGAATCCATTCTCTATTTGGCATATTTGTTTTTTTGAGAACCAAGTTGGCATCATATTTAGATTTTATTGTATTTTTGCTATATATGTGTGTATGTGGATATAGTATAATATTCACAAAAAGTTAAACAACGAACAAAGAAGAAACCCATTTTCTTCAGTTTCAAAAAAAAAAGAAACCCATTTTGGATATCGCCTTTTCAAAAAAGAAAATAAAAAAAGAAAGCCACATTGGAATTTTCGGTGGATCATTCAGTACCTCTGCTTTTTCATGTAGAAAATCATGTCTTTATTCCTTTTCATAAACTAAGGCTTTGTCCCCATTTCTTTTCACTTTCATTTATGAGATTTTTGAAACATATGCATGCAAGTTGACGAACAAAAATGCATGCAAGTTATGAAACAGACGTGTGTCGTTTAAATTCATAGTATGTGTCCGTTAGTGGACGGACCTCCCTTTGTAGGAAAATGATTTCTTTTTTTTCACCGCCATTTTTTCTCTTGTTTTGTTTCTTTTCTCTTACAACATTTGGATATTTTCTTTGATCAGTTCGGAACAAAATCACTTGGGTCTTTTTATTTATATCCATAAAATATACCTATTGTATAAAATTAAAGTATTTTTTGTCAACTTAAAATTAAAGTATTATATGGAATTAGCAGTGATATCACATGCTATTATGGGTTTGTATTTGAATACAAAAAAATGGATCGACGATTCAATTCCTCACAAAAAGTATCGTATAGTATTAGATGTCCACAGAACTATGATTTCGTTCTATTTACCCCCAATAATAAAGTTTGAAATATATTTCTCCACCAAATTAAAGTTATTGATATTTTCCCACTGTTATAAAGATTGAAATTTAAAAATCCACAAAATCAATTTTTATTGATTTATTTTTTGTATGCAAAACGTAAACTACGTTAAGTTAATGACTAATCGAATTAAGATCCAATTAATCGGTTCTTTTTAAATTCGAATGTTGGATTGGTTCATGTTATGATCTATTAGTCGGATTTTTTATTTTTTTTTTTGTTTAGTTTTGTTCAGTTTATTATATGAGAATGGAGATTTGAAATTCGATTTTCAAAAATCATAACTAAACCAATTTTGGTAAAGATTAGGTTTCAAATTTTATTCTCGAGAAGAAATAGAATGGGGTTATATAGTTATATGCACATTTGGTGCTATATGATATTTATCGTGAAAAATAGATCGTCGGCCCAAAAAAAATTAAGGCTTTCATCATTAAAGTTTTATAATATCTTTACATAGGCCAGTTTACAAAAAAAAAAACATTTCTATTAATTTAGTCATAGAATAGATAATATTCGAAAGTTTCAATTAAATGACTACAAAAATACTCATAGATTATCAGGACTATTTTCAATAATTATCTTAATAATTTTATTTCAAATATAAATGACCCAAAGTATCTATTAATTGTTATTAAGGTTTATCCAAATAGAATAGTTAAAATAAGATAGTTAAATAAATAAATAAATTTAAATAAATCCTATATACATTTAATTATAAATTATAATTAACTAATTACGTGTTTTGAAAATATAGATCAAAATTTAATTAATATTTTTAAAAGCATTTGACGCATTTGAACCCTTTTTTTTTGTCAACGACACATTTGAACTATTCGACAAAGTTCAGAAAAAAAAATCCTATTCGGCGAATACTTAGCATAATAGAAAAACAGTTTTGATAGAAAAAAAAGTTTGAAGTTCTCCTTAACCCTTAGAGGGAAAGGTGGAAGCAAACTCATTTAAGTGTGACTGACTAGGTATCACAAGGTGGCACCACAGCACCATTTTTATCTTCTTTTATCAACACCAAAACATACGTTAAATTTTTCTTTGTTTCGTGTAAATGTGAAGAAGTTAAAAAATTTGCTGTATACGAATTGGATATCTTAATAATTGTATACGGTCTCACAGCTTATGTAGCTTCGTACGTATCCATGTGTATATTAACCTACGGAGATTTGTCAAGAGATTTATCAAATATGATTCCAAACTTGATTTTAAATATAAAATTATATTTTAACTTAATTAAATGCAAAATTAATACAAAATATAGTGAAATTACACATAATCCCCTATGCACAAACCAAAAATTAGTATAAAATTTTACGATTATAACTATTTGTGCGAAGACTTTCACTGAAATTTTCTGAGAAGTTTTGTTATACAATAGATCTTAAAAATAATTTATAAATTTAATCAAAATATTTTGATTAGCAAAAAATTATAATCATGTAATCATGATATAAATTTAAATTTACTAAAATTAAATATTTTTTAACATAGATGAATAAATGTAAGTTTAGTCGTGATATTCTAGGGTTGAAGGTTTGGTAACTATATTATTGTAGTATTTCTGTTTTAGGGTTACGTTGTGAAATCTGATTATTTTTTTTTTAAACTACATTTGACATGTATGTGTTTAATTTTGTGTATATTAAATTCTTTATAAGTTGATTCTAAGTTTGATGAAGTTTTTGTTTGTAATTTAGTTAAATATTTAATTTTGGGGTTTGGAAGACTTCCAAAATCAAATAATGCACTAGATGACTTAACAACAAAATCTACTATTATACGCTTATTTTTTAAAAACGAATTTAGATTTCCGGTCAAGTCTTCCAATAAGTCTTACAGAAAAGTCTTTCAAAATCTTCTAAAGTCTTCGTATGTATTAGATCTTAAAAATGATTAATAAATTTGATAAAAAAATATTTTGATAGGAAACAAATCCCAATCATGTAACTATAGACATTTCTAAATGACATAAATTTAGGTTAAAACTGAATTGTTTTCAACATAGATAAGTGAAAGTGAATTGAGTTATGTATTATTTGGTTTAGGGTTTGGTAACATATATTATAGTATTGTTTGTATTTTTAGGGTTAGATTGTGGAATCGTAACTTTAAAAAAAAAAACAAAAACAAATTGACATGTTTATTTTTTTGTATATTCAATATTTTAAAAGCCGATTTTAAATTTAATAAATTATTTGTTGCTATTTAGTTAGTTATTTTTTTTTAGGGTTTAGATGATTTATTGGAAATTTTTCTAACAAATAATGTATTAGAAAATTTCAAGGTAAGTCTTTTGGAATGAATATTATTTTTAAAGTGTAGAAAATCTCTTTAAAAACTTTCATGTAAGTCTTCTATTAGAAGATTTGTTGGAAGAATTTCATATAAGTCTTCTAATATCAAAAATATTTAATCTAATTAGAACTTTTGTATTTCTGTATAAAGAAAATTTACATATTTTTTTTCTTCCTCTCAAGTGGAGACAACAAAAATGTAATGTTTCTCACGCTACAACTCTCCAACGTCTCTATAAACTATTTGAACTTGATAACATCAAATCTTTTTCTTAATAATTTATCTTGTTTTTGCAGATTTTTTGTTACATGGCTTTCATCTTTACTCATTTAACAGTAGATATACAAATTTTAATAATGTATTTTTGTGTATTTTATATATTAGATTCTAATAAATTGTAGATTCAAGATATTTATTACTTAAGCATAAAAACTTATTTTTGAAGTTTTTCTCTGGTTTTTGGATATGCAAGTTTTTTCATATTTGACTAAGACATTGGAAGACTTCCTAAAAGACTACAAAATACTTCTCGGAAGACTTCTCAAGAAATATTCTAATTTATTTTAGCGAGAATACTTCAACCACAAATATTTCATCTAACTAGAATTTGTCTCCTAATATAAAGAAAATTTACACATTTTCTGTTTTCCTATCAATGGCTGCAACAATAATGTAATTTTCTCACTATGAGATTCTCAAACCTCTCTATAATCTCTTTGAATTTGAAAACACCAAACTTTATATCAATTCACATTTTTTCTTATGTTCTTCTCACTAATTTATCTTGTTTTGTAAGTTTGTTACTACATTGTTCTCATCTTTCACTGTTTTAAAAATAGATCTATATATTTTGGATATGTATTTTGTGTGTTTATATTTTAGATTCCAAAAAGTTGTAAAATCAACATAGTCTGACTGTTTTACTTATTATTTAAGCATTAAAAAGTTTACTTTTGAAGTTTTTATATGTTTTTCATGCAGTCTGAATGTTTTTGGATATGCAGATTATTTCAAATCTGAACCAGACTTTGGAAGACTTCTCGGAAAACTTACAAGGAAGTCTTCTAATACATATCTAACATAAATAAAGTCCAAACTTATTTATGTAGAGGAATGATCTCAAGCTCCATGTGTAATATTTATGTTTATGGTTTGTTTTATGATTGCTATGTGTACTATTTTAGTTGTGAATTCTTTTGTAAACTTGAAGTGATGTTAATGAAAAATAATTTGTTAAATATGTTTATGTTTACAATAAATTTGATTTTCTGAAAGTACTTATCATTATTGAAGTTATTGATACAATAGAGCAAGTAACACTTTGACCAAGATACTAGAAACAAGGGAGAAGAATTCTCAAGAAAACTTAGTCAAATACACAAAAGATCAAACAATACATAAGTCTCACTAGAAAAAAATTCGGAAGACTTCACTTAAAGTATTCTTTTAACACTATCAATAACAGAAGACTTCTTAAGAAAATCCTTAACAATTATAATTAGGAAATTTAAATCTTATGAAAGTTAAAAAAACATATATTATGATCTAAGAAGATAAATTAAACCACATGACTTGTTATTCTTGAAGTTACTTAAGATATAATGTACTACAAGACTTTCTAGAAGACTTCTGAACAAAATTTACCATTTCCCGATTAAATTTCAATAGAATCAAGGTTTCCCGCCTATGAGAAGACTTCTAGGAAAGACTTCTTTTTACGAGAAGATTTCTTTGAAAGTCTTCTCCTACATCAGTTGTCACAATGTGGACGAGTATGGCCAATTTTTTGCAGTTTGAACATCTATAGACTTTGTGTTGCTTCCAGGGTTTGTGTTCTCTCATTATGGATAGATCCAACCTTCACTCAAAAGAACATTTTTGCTCCTTATTATCAACCAAAAAATCCTAAGAGTCATTTATCACCAACTATTCTCCGTAGACAATACTGAACTTATGCATCATCTGCGAAAATTCAAATTAGAATACATTAGCAAAGATAGAAACATCAACTTCAAAATATTAAACCGAGGAAGTCTTATCTCATTAGATAGAAACATTAATAAACATATTTGGTAACCTCCAAATTATCTACAATTAAGTTATGAATTTCATTCAGGAGACTTAATATTAAATAATACACATGAATTAACAATAAAATTCTAAAAATTCATTTTAAATTTAGAAAAAAAAATTATTAAACATTATATATTTTTGCAACTGAAATTCTAGGAAGTCATCCAATCTCACCCCCTCCTCTAGGGAAATATTCCATTGGTGTTGAGAAGTTTGACGGTTGGGCGTGAAGTAGTGGTCCTAGTTTGATCACGACTGAATCTTCCGTAGCGTTCTTCAAATTACGTCTGGTACATGTCTTTTTGTCCTTTTATGCAAGTTTTAGCATTTTTCTGGTGCAGGTTTCGTTTCCAGTTCTTAGTTACGTGGGACATCGGTGCTGATAATCGTGAGCGCTCGGGATTCCGGGTGGGTAAGTTAACAGGCTCTCCGTTGGTTGGGATCATGTTGGACCATTCTTCCTTCCCTGTGGGGATCATTCTACTGGGCCGAGTCGAGTATCGGGTATTGATGACGATCAGGACCCATATCCAACACAAATAGACATCATTTACAAGATAAAAAATGTTCCATTAAAAGTCATTAAATGCAATACCTAAAAATTTAATCAAATATCAGTATACTCAAAAGCTTAGAATCTTTTTATATAGAGAATGATACTTGTATATATCTTTAAGAAATCATTCATACGGATTAGTTCAAATTCTTCTCTCGAATGTTTCTTCAGTTCAATAAAAACTATTGGGTTAGAAGAAAGCTACAACAAAAGAATTATAGTAAACTATAGGCTTGGGTATTCGGAGTTCCAATCGGATTTCGGTTGGTCGAATCAGATTTTGATTTTTCGAGTTTATCAAAATCAGCAACATTCGGGTTATATGAAGTTCGGTTTGGGATCAGTTTGGATTCTATCGGGTTCAGGTCGGAGTTAGTAAATTTTCAAAGAACCGGTATAACCCGTTGTACTTTCGGGTTCAAGTTCCAATCGGTTCTTTGATATAAATACATGATTTGCACTTATTTTGTAACCAAAATATAAGTATAATCGATTCTTCAAGTCTAAAGTATATAATTTATACGTATATTGTAACCAAAACATTAGTAGAATTGATTCAAAAATAAGAAAAGGAACATCAACGTGATCATTCAAAATTAAACGAAAGGTAAACATAGTTATTGATAGAAAGAAAATCAAATAAATGAAAACGTAAAACAAAAACCAAGTTTTCATTTCATAAGAAACATTATTCGACGAAAACAAAACCAAAATCTAAAAATGTTAAGCTTCAACCGCTACCCAAGACATTTAAACATTATTCAATGAGAAACATTATTCATGTTCAATATTATCTAAAAGTATTTTGAATACATATTAGGAATTTAAATCATGCATGGTACAAGTTTTTATTTTAGATTTTGAATGTTTTGGGTTCTATTGGATATCCATTTAAGTTCATGTTCGGTTCAGATAATATGCATAACCCAAAATACCATAAAACAAGATTCATTCGATATTTATGTTGGGTTCAGATCAATTCATATTCATTTTTATCAGATCGAATTTGTTCGGTTTGGTTTATTTGTCTAGTCCTAGCAAACCACAACAAAAGAGTTAAAAAGAATTGATATCCGAAGATATTAAACTAGTCAGATACTTACGAACACTTTGGTCTACCAAGTTGTCTACTTACGAACACTTTGGTCTACCAAGTTGTCTACATTACGTTTTATATTTAAGTCATTTTCTTGTTCCATGAATAAACGTATTTCGATAGAAGTGGCAGTCCAACGTCTTCCACTTTCTTTCTATTTTTTTAATAATAATAGCAGATAAAAGACATGACAAGAAATGTGTGTGTATATATATCACATAACCATAGGTTTCGTATGTAATATACTTTTTGATATGTATATAATATACCTTTGCCCACCTCAAAGATGGGTTAGTCGTCGAACACTTCAAGTAGAGTCGTTGTCATGGAAAAGGATATTACTCTGCCCACTCTAGCTGGAGATTGCGTCTCTGGCGATAGCAAGCGAGTAAGAATGGCTGATCCAGAATCTACCGTCGGCGGAGAGGGCAGACCTGTTAAATTACCCAAAATCGAAGACAACGGTAATGATTTCCACAATGAAACTCACTTGTTTTCTAGTATTTTTTTCTTTCAAGTTCCATATGTTTCGAAATTCAAGGGGGAATTTGAGTGATCATTTAATTTAGCACAAAACTATCATTACTAAAATCAAACAGTTTTGAGATGGGGATTAAATAACACTTTAGAAGGGAAAAAACTATATCATGTGTTATTTTTAGAGCAGTTATTAAGGTCTTTGATTTTTTGGTTAATAGCCTTTTTTACTGAATGAATAATTAAAACTAGCAATCTATATACTTTTTAAACGTGATAAATTGTTGTGTTTTACTACCAAAAAACAACTAATGCGTCAAAATAAAGCATTTCTGGTGAATATATATATGGGTGATATATTAGAATTTCCATAGAAATTAGTGCGTCTGAAATTAAACGTTTGGATAAATATGATACACGTGTTCGAACCAAGATGACTAGTATCGACACTTTTAAATAGCGTTCATTCATTGTTATTTTAAAATAAAATATAGTATTTACTTTAATTAATTGTAAGATCTATACTATTAAAACACAAGGCCCTTTTTTGAGGTGCCCTTGATTTTCAATAGTAATTACAGATTTATGCCACTGTATTATTTTTAGGCTATGATTTGTATCAATAGATTTTACCCGATGAAAATGGGTTTGACCCGATTCTATTAAATTGACAAAATCTTACGGTTGTTTAGTTGTAAACAAATATACACCGAATCCCTTAGAATATGGAACGACATCTATTTAGTTTGATTTTATATTTTTTTTTGCTTTAAATTTGTAATTAAAGTTACTGTATAGTAGAAGTTTATAAATTAAAAATTTCAGGACTTCTATGTACAGATTCGATTGATATTTTTAATTGCTTTGGTTATCATTATATATTAAATCAAATCATATCACACGGGTCCCTCCTGTTTGACCCGTCGCAGGATAGATGCGGAGCGATCAATTTGGGAAAAGTAAGTTGTGGATGCGGATATAAATTAAGTGTATTTTATTCGGATGGGATACGGGTTGGTTTTATTTATATCGCGGATACACGCTAATCCACAAAGATAGAAAAAATAATTTCCTAAAAATGGGTTATTTTTTTTTAAATATAATAATTTTAGGTAAAATGAATTAAAAATAAAAAATAAAAAACTAATTAAAAAAATATTAACCATATTTTAAAAAAATAATTATTTATATTATTTAATAATTATCTACGGGCCATGCAGGTTATCTGTAAATTTAAGTGAAGTGAGTCAAATAAATATATTTTCTTTGCGGGTTAGAAATGTTAAAAACATTAGTCAAAAAATAAAACAACTGCATGAAGGGTCGAACGGGACGGGTTTGGCCCGCT
>CAKOAT010801820.1:43325-150906 GCA_932364175.1 Eruca vesicaria subsp. sativa | reverse complement strand
AACGATCTCTCGAGTTTTATAAAACGATCTCTCGAGTTTTATAAAACGATCTCTCGAGTTTTATAAAACGATCTTCGAGTTCTTATAAAACGATCTCTCGAGTTTTATAAAACGATCTTCGAGTTCTTATAAAACGATCTTCTAGTTTTATAAAATGATTCTCGAGATTCATAAAACTGTTGCGTTTACGCGTTTGCGGAGAATTTTGGCTATTGATTCCGTCGTACCGATTTTGACCCCAACAACATCTATCATCTCTGAAGACAAGCCAAGACTATGAACAAGTTTCTGAATCTCGTAATAAGATTCAGCACACAAATTGTCTTCAGGCAAATACTCTTTAAACAACTCAGCCCATGCATCCATACAAACTTCAGGTAAGTTATGATCAGTTTTGATATTCATCATCCTAGCAGCCAATGATAATTTAGAAAGATCTTCTCTACAACCTTCATAAATTGGCTCATTAGCTGCTGCTAGCATTTCGTAAAATCTTTTTGTATCCAAGTTAAGCCCCTCTACATTTTCTACCTCCTCTATAATAGATGTTGTTTCACGAAATGCATATGTGACCATATCATGCATCCTATCATGATCTACCATATGATGATCCTCTTGAGGTAACTTTCAGAAAGCAAATGTGGTTCCTCTCTGTTATGAACAATTTCAACCTGATTACTACTACTAGCTTCATTCCTATTATCACCTTCTCTGTGCTTAAACCAGATATAGTAACGTGGAGTAAATCCTCTATTTACTATATGTTTCCAAACCGTTTCACTAGCAGCAAACTTTGTATTGTTGCATTTACGACAAGGACAGAACATTTTATCCGTTTCCTGTGTGAGAGACGTTTGTCCGGCCTGGTTCGTGAACATCTCTGCTCCATTGAGAAATTCGTCAGTTACTCTTCCCCTTGAATCTTTATGTGCATACATCCAACTCCGAATCTCATAAATATTTCTAGACATTTTATTTTAAAGTTTTCTGTTTTTTTTTTTCCTTCCGGTTTAAGAATGAGGGAGAAGATCATATTTATAGAGAAATTTTGATTTTGGTAGGTAGTTAACTTAGTAGTTAAATAGATGCAAAACTATTAGTTTTAATGCAGTCGCACTTTTACGACCAATTTACAACTCCTGTGGACGCTGATTAGTCGTTAATTGGTGGTTAAAAAAATTAGATGTACATTAGTCGTAATATTACAACCAATGAGTGACAATGGCATTTACGACCAATTAGGGACTGCTTTTGTAATATTTGAAAAAAGAGAAGAAAGATACTCGAATCACAACTCCATAGATTCTAAGCGAAACCAACGTTTCAACGTATGTCTCGCATTGATCTTTTCGGGGTTGTGATTCGAGTAGCTTTTTTCTCTTTTTTTCTCAGATTTTTTAAATCTATCGACTCAATTATCAATTTTCTTTTTCAAATATTTCAAAATATTTGTTTGGCTTTTGGAGAAAACGATGGCTCTTTTTATAGGTTATGTTACGACTAATTAACTTCGAATGATTTACGACCAATTAGCATCTATGTCCACCAATTAGTCGTAATCTGGTCGTAGATTACGACCAATTAGCATCGACTTGCCTTTAAACCCTAAACCGAAATCCCAAACACCAGTGGTCGTACATTAGTCGTAATTGAACGACTAATGTACGTCTACGCGAACACGCTGTCGTACATTGGTCGTTCTGTTACGACTAATGTACGACTAAATTCATTGGTAGCAAATTAACCTCTCTTTTACGACTAATGCCTTTGTAGACGTAACTTAGTCGTAAATGAGATGGTAAATTACGACTACATGTATGTAGTCGTAACATGTAGTCGCTAGACCAACATTTTCTTGTAGTGTCTGGTGGTTCTCATTAACACGGTGGTGGATCTTGAGTCCTTGTATGCAGATGGATGGTACGAAGCTCTACCAGGTTCGTGTAGGTTCCGCGATAGGCGCTCGTCTACGACTCCTTGGTGGCTTGTCTTAGTTCTTCTTCATTTTGCATCTCTTATACGCTTTTTCCTCTCTGGTAGTCTTCGGGCACAGGCGACGGCATTTTTTTCCGAAGTGGTACCTCTTGTTATCATTGTTATTTATGTCTCCCTCGACTTGGAGATTGATTCCTTACGGCTCAGAAAATTACTCTTTGGTTCTCAAAGACTCAAGAGGTGTGGCGGTTCTGCAGTGCAATCATTGATCGCCATGGTGGTCGCTCTTGGTCATAGCTCACATCCCAGTACCTTGCAAGCTCACTTGATCTTGTGAGGTGGTGTAGATAGAACTTTATGTGCAGGTTTAGAGTCTTATTGGTCAGGAAGTATCAATGAGTCAACCGATTTCTTGCAAGTGTTCGATGCGGACTACGCATGTGTCCAGCTTGGTCCAGCGCTTACCTTCTGCTCGCAGGAGGTTCATGTCCTTGTAGCTTGTACATGTCTGTATGTGGCGCCTTTGGTGAGGATGTATAGGTTTCTGGTACGGTGGTTCGACTTAAGGTATGATTGTCTGTAATTGGTCGTCTTGCGTTTATTGACGATGGGAGTTATAGGCTTTGAGGAGATCACCCAGCTACCTTAGGCGTCGACGTCGTCTCGAGAATTTCAACATCCCCAAGAAATAAGGTGGAATCCACCATTCCCTGAATTTAGCAACAATGGTTGAAAACGTGAATCGGTTATTTAGAGATTTTGAATTGATTAACGGAATGTGTCGGTTTAGGTTGTTGATGCGAAGCTCGTTAATGATATTTGATTCTAGATAAGCTTTTGGTTGAATGGATTCTATAATCTAAATTGTAGCCTCGTTAACAGGTTTTTCAAATTTATAATACTAGGTGATTTTCCCGTGCCCATGCACGGGCATGTATATTTATAAAATAAATATACAATAATAACTGATTGATATTTACTTTAATTTTTAAATTAATTTATAGTTTGTATGTCTAATTTATATTATAATATTATATTACTTTAATTATATATATAATTTTTAGATATGTTATATTTAGTATGTTTTATTGTTTTTACGGTCAATTTAGTTATCATTTAGATATATTGGATTCTATCTATTTATCTGAATTCAACTATTATCTTTTATATTTTAAAATATTAATTTTTTGATTAATTGTCTTATTTGCATTTATGATGGTTGTTATCTTAGAAATATAAGTATATTTAGTAAGATTATATATAACTTAAGATTTTTTTGTGCTTAGAAGGAAAAAAAATAAAAACTAAAGTTTCTGATTCTAAATTACATACATAAGTAACTAATGAATTTTTAGAAGATTTTGAACACATATCAATATTTACAATAGTTAAAATATTTTATAAATTCTAAATAAATTTATGCTTTAGATTGTTTGGATGGTAAACTGAAATTTATTTTAAATAATTTTAAAAATAAGGATTCTGATTTGCTTAAGTATTTGACTATGGTTTTATTAAGTTTCACAAACATAAAAACAAAAAATTAAAAATCAAAAGATTATTAAGAAAAAAGATAATTTTAACTATTAAAATATAATACATCTACCTTGTTAAATTATATAGTGTTATGGTATTTTAAAATAATTGTAGTTATTTTCTGTTTTTATGTTTGTGAAACTTAATATAACCATAATCAAAATACTTAAGTAAATCAGAATCCTTATTCTTAGAACATATAATTTTAACTAATAAAATATAATATATCTACCTCGTTAAATTATATAGTGTTATGATATTTTAAAATTATTGTAGTTACTTTATCAAAAGATGTTTATCATTAAATTTATTTTTAGTTTTATTTTTAGTATCTCTTAAAATAGTCAGTAAAAAGTGATTGTTTTTAAGAAATTATACTATATAAGTAAAATAGAATTTATATTTTTACTGTAATTTTAAGATATTATAGTCAANGTTAAATTATATAGTGTTATGATATTTTAAAATTATTGTAGTTACTTTATCAAAAGATGTTTATCATTAAATTTATTTTTAGTTTTATTTTTAGTATCTCTTAAAATAGTCAGTAAAAAGTGATTGTTTTTAAGAAATTATACTATATAAGTAAAATAGAATTTATATTTTTACTGTAATTTTAAGATATTATAGTCAAATAAATATACTAAAAAAATAATTTCAATAATACTAATTATAAAAAAATGTCAGTAAATCAGAATACTTAAGTAAATCAGAATCCTTATTCTTAGAACATATAATTTTAACTAATAAAATATAATATATCTACCTTGTTAAATTATATAGTGTTATGATATTTTAAAATTATTGTAGTTACTTTATCAAAAGATGTTTATCATTAAATTTATTTTTAGTTTTATTTTTAGTATCTCTTAAAATAGTCAGTAAAAAGTGATTGTTTTTAAGAAATTATACTATATAAGTAAAATAGAATTTATATTTTTACTGTAATTNATATAATATATCTACCTTGTTAAATTATATAGTGTTATGATATTTTAAAATTATTGTAGTTACTTTATCAAAAGATGTTTATCATTAAATTTATTTTTAGTTTTATTTTTAGTATCTCTTAAAATAGTCAGTAAAAAGTGATTGTTTTTAAGAAATTATACTATATAAGTAAAATAGAATTTATATTTTTACTGTAATTGTAAGATATTATAGTCAAATAAATATACTAAAAAAATAATTTCAATAATACTAATTATAAAAAAATGTCAGTTAAACATATATCAGTTTATGTTAGTTGATTATTTTATGTAATCATCTAACAAAACAGATAGATATATACAAAAATAATTTTTTTATGAAATCTCATTATATACAGATATCGTTTTTTTTATCTAAGAAGATATATATATAAAGTATTTTATTACTTCAAAGGTATATTTTATGTTATTTAAATTAATTATTACTATTTTGTGATTTTTCCTTTTTTTATTAAACCATATTATATATACTTATGTTTTCGTTTTTAAATAGTTTTGTAAATTTTATAAATGTTTCATTTTTATTTTATATTGTTATTTGGAAATTTTTAAAAAGAAAATAATATTTAATTGTATTTTTAATTCATTAGGGGTATCATAGTAATCAACCAGCGTGAGAGTTAACGTGAGCGCGACACCTAAGAAAGTGATTTCTCAAATAATATTATAGAGATATATTAAGAAAAAACCATAATATGAAGGTAAAAAAAATGGAAAAAGGTCAAATGCATGAATGGCACGAGAGATGAACGTGAAGAGTGAAGACGTTCAATAAATTTGCAAGTGGGATAATATATGTACACTCTATCTATCTAGTAGTGTATTTATTGAACACTTGAATACTACATGAGACCTATTATCCTACTCATCCTCTACAAGTCTACACATCTCTTGTTTGACCCATGTTTGACCAATTTAAACATTCTAATTGCCACATCATACTCGGTAATTTATGTGGTTAACTTGTTCCTTTAAAAAAAAAAAAAAAAAACTCAACATAACTTCAATTAACCAATTTGTTCACTATACAACATTTTATCAGCCACTACTTGAAATTTTAATTACTTTGGCAAAAATATAACTTAGGGACATTAGACACAAATGTAATAGTCTCCTTTGATATCCTATATTAGCTGCTTTATTACCTCCTCTTGGATAGTACCTCACTTCTACAATCGAGATTTGTGGCAGGACTTGATGAGTCGCTTATATAACTCGTAACAACATCGACTAAACCTCTTTTACTCTGTTCATCATCTTTACCAACGACAAGGGGTAAGATTCAAAGATGATCTCATCATACCTAAACCTTGCCATTAACTTAACTGCCCAATGAAGTGCCTCTGCTTCTGTTCTTATACTCGACTCCAGACCTGTCACTGCTATGGCTCCCACCCATAATGTAGTAGAAAATGAGTTTCTCATCATAAACCATCTCTATCATGCCTTCAGTTCTTTTATGAATTTTTTCTTTAAGAAAAAGTTATAAATAAGACATGTCACATGTATATAGACCTAAAATGGAAAGGAATAAAGAGAGTTAGAAATGTGCTACTATATTTTGTAGAAGTTTTCCCAACACATGTTAGAGTTTAGTTTATGGATCTCTTTAGTTAAAGTTTTAAAATAAGTGGTAAAGTCATTTCTTTGACACTTGCGGAGATTCGATTCCCCTCACGTGTAATTTAATCACTTCTCTATACATAATTTCTCCGAATGGAACAATTATTTAACCTTACTAACAAAATTACAGAAGCTTTTCGTTTATTCCAGTCACGTGAGGCCACACGTGACGCGACCAAAAGAACAAAAGAAAAAAAGAAAAGGGATATGCACAGAGAAACTCGCGCGTGCGTGCATCCACACCGTTAAGATACAGACGTTATTCAACGTAAGATTCACCGTTACTATACTAATTAAATTTAAATTTGAATCATATATAACAAATCCTTTTCTCGCATATAATTCTTGTATAAAACAAATTCTTTTTTTTTTGGATCAAATTCTTTACGATAATTGTTTTATCTCACGCCAGTAACAAAACTTGCCGAGTGCCGATTAACGGCCGGTTACTTTTTTTTCATAATGTGCTAAACAGTTAAAAGAGGATCCGACCCGAAAAGATCCCCAATATCTTGAAAATGGTCCTCCACGTGCCAGTTGGAGAATCCAGACCCGAACCCGAAACTCATATCCGCAAAAAAATCATCTCCGAAACAGTCAGGCATCGACGTCGGGAAACCAAAAACGTCGTCGTCTAGGAACAACGGCGAAGAGAAATCCGTGAAAGTATCTAAAACTGGTTCTGACGGCTCCTCTTTCACCTCTACCGCCGCCGTCGATACGCCGGGAAACTCTTCTTTCACCTCAACCGCCGCCGTAGACTCGCCGGAGAAGGGAGTTTGGAGAACAGAAACGGGAGAACCGAGACATTCTCCACCGCCGCTTGTGGTTATATCCGAGACTCCGTCCATCTCCTTCGAAGCTTCTTCGCCGTTCTTCGTCGCCGGAGGAGGAGGAGAGAAGTTAGTGAGCGCGTTTGGGCCACGTAGTTGTATAGCTGCGTTGTCGTAAACAATGGCGGCTTCCTCCGCCGTATCGTAAGTGCCTAACCAGAGCCGTACACGTCTACTCGGATCTCTAATCTCCGCCGCCCATTTCCCCCACGGCCGTTGTCTGACTCCCCGGTACTTTCTCGCCGGAGCAGAAACAGCAGTCTCGAGTGTCGTCGGCTTCGTGTTCGGTCTCTTCTTCTTCTTTGGCCTGTCTTTGTCGGAGATGGTAGACTCAAGAACCACTTCGTTAACGTACTTCTTGACACGACGTCGTTTGTTAGAGATATCTGCAAAATCTTCTTCTTCGTCGCTGGAGGAATCTGTAGCGTAAGGATCACTCACAGAGATTCGCAAGATTCTTGGTTGAGTTACTGTAGTTACGCTCATGATGTTGTGCTCTGAGAGTTTGGCAACATTCTTTTTTGTCTCCATCTCTTTGTTGAAAACTGTTACTGTATAATAATAAGTGTTCTTTGTGTTGTGTGTTTATATGTATGTGTGAGAGAGCTGGGAAAGTAAAGATAAAAAAGTGAGGGAGACAAAGAATAAAGAAGCAAGATTGATGCTCTGTAACAAGAGAGGAGATGAGGAAAAAAGCAAGATTTTCCCGGGAAAGTTGAAGAAAAGAGCTTTTGGGTAGATGCTTATGGAATCAGAGTTTGGTAATTAAGCAAAGGAGGGAGATGCTTTTTTCTTGTTTGGGGATGAATATTAAGGTTAAGCAATATTCCTAGGAAAAAAAAATTGCAGAGAAAAGAAAGTCTTGTGCAGAGTGAGAGAGAAGAGTGACAAAGAAGATGAAGATAAAGAGAGAAAGATGCAGAGCACATGTAAGTATGTAAGTAAGTAAGTAAAGAGTGAGGCTCTGAAGGATACAGAGTCTCTTTATAGGACCTTGAAACGGCGGTTGCGGTGTTTTAAAATCCCAGTTTTCATTTTTTATTAGCCTCCGAAGATACTAAAGACGGGTTGGTCTTACCTTTGACCATAAAAATTAATAGCAATGACAACTAATTAATTACTATTGCTTTTTTTTATCAATGATTATAGTATTGTTTTCCTCTTTTCAAATCTATATATTATTAAAATTGAAATACATTTTTTAACATTCTTTTAATTTTTCAAAATATTTATAAGATTGCTACTGTCTTTTTTTTATAACACTGATACATAAAAGTATTCAAGACAGTACAAAATAATAGAGAATTATAAGAGATAAAAGGGGATGTCAGTAGACATCAAAATAAAAAGAGATGGAACTTCACCCAACCGTTAATAGCTGAGCATCCAAAGCGAGCAGGTGATGTAACCATATGGGAGCATGGCTGGCGATGTAAGACTGGTGGCGGTGATCGCGAGTGACACTTATTGCAATAGCGTCAGCAGCTTCATTCCGTTCTAGGAGTGCGTGATCTAGACTCCAGTGAACAATCCTGGACAGCAGAAAGGAGATATTGTGCGGACATGGCTGAGGTTGAAAAGGTCATTGGGATTAACGAATCCGTCATGGAGGTCGTCGGAAGAAGTCTCAAAAATAACATTCGAGAAATGCAAATTGTGGATGCATTCCACTGCCCAGAAAAGAGACCATAGATCAGCCTCCATTTTTGTGCGCATATAAGAATAAGCACGATGACTATGCATGATTGTACATCTATTCTCATCTCGTAGGATCCAAGAAGCACCACTAAGGCATTGCGTACTGAACCATGAAGATCCAACATTACATTTCAAGAAATCATGGGGGTATTCTCCATCGAATCGTTGCTGGAGAAACATCATCGCCAATCACTTTTTCGGTGAATGTATCAAACCATGTTGATTCCTTTTCATAGGGTTTCTTAGCAATAAAAGAAGGCTCAATATCTCTGTCTTGAAAAATAAAATTATTTCTTGCTTTTCAGATTTTCCATAACACCCATGGAAAAACATTTCTTGTATGGACATCCAGCTGTGTTTTAATTCATTATTTCCTAATCAATCTTTCGTGATATATATGTAAAGTCTTCAAAAAAAAAATAACAATTTGTTAATACATGTTTTTGCTAATAAGTTTAAAGTACTTTTGACAATCATATAGTTGTCTTTTAACAGATATATTATCTCTTCACATAGATTATTTATGTCCATTACATTTCACGATGTACTCATATATAAATTTTAAACTGTATATGAATACGATCATCACAACAGTTTTTAATACATTCAAATGCAAACACACTACCGTCAAAACTTATTTAAACCATACCAAATACTAATAGTTTAGAGCAACTCCAGTGAGGTTTTACCAATTAAAGTTCTTAAAATACAAATGTATATATAGTTGTGGAGTACAATATTTTGTGGAGAACCCATTCTAAATATTCTTAAGAATTCAGAATTCTTAGTGGAAGTGTTCTTATATAATGAAACCTTAAACTCTAAAGCTTTATTAGTGTTATACATTCCATATGAAATGTAATATAATGGATAACTCTATTCTAAATATATAACAAAGTGAAACTTAATGATTAACTTTAATAATTATTTCCGATGAAAACTATATATTACGGTTACACGGTTTAAAGATTACTGATAAACAATTACTGATTTTTCTCCCTAACAATTTTAAACAAATATATCATTAAAAATATTTTTAATTTTGGCTACTAACAAAAAATATATATGAAAGTTTTAGAGTATATGATTAACAATTAACAATCTGAATTAGAGTTCATAATAATATTTTTTTAATTAATAATATATAAAATTTATATATGTTATAAAATTAAATTTTGCAAAGAATAAATCTGATCAAAATTTTTTTAGTATTCATTTTTTTTTTCATTTTTCTATTTTCACGTTTTAATGCAGTAACTGAAGGGTGTTTGGGTAATTTATCACGCAAGTTGATTGCTCTCTGTAAAAAAATAGACCGTTGCGGTCTGCAAATTTTTTTAAAACTTTCTTACCTTTTCGCAGTCTCTGGTCTTTTTCTAAAGCAGGTATCTGACGTAGTAGAGACGACAACATGGGATGTTACTTCATGCGACTTGTGTGTCTCCGTATCTTTTTTCACTTTTGATGTAGGGCATTGTTATTAAATTAACTAATTTCCCCCTTTTTTAACATGACATTAACTAAAATTAATTTATTAAAGTTTATATTTGTCCTGTTTTACTTTTCTTATTGTTAAAAAATATCTTTTTCACTGCATATATTCACGTGAGTGTTAAACCAGAGAAAACAAAGAGCCTTTAATTTTTTGGCTCTTTTAACGTGGACGGTGTTTGGCTTTTTTCATGGAAATAAATAGTACATACATTTTTCTACAAACTAATGATGATTGTTGAATTATCTAATGGGGTCTAGAGCATTAAGAGCATGATTAACCCCGATCTTTTAATCGGGATTTTTAACTTATGATTTAATATTTTTTTTTTAAGAACTATTTTTTAGCTAATAAACGTCTCTTATATCTCTGATTTAAGAGACGGTTTTTAGTTTTTCTTAATTAAAATCTAAAAAAAAATTAAGAACTATTTTTTAGCTAAGAAACGACTCTTATATTTCTTATTTAAGAGACGATTTTTAGATTTTATCAATTAAAATCTAAGAAAAACTAAGAACCATTTTTTAGCTGAAGCTAAGAATCTCAGTTAAGAGGCTAGGATTAATCATGGTCTAACAATGTTGAAACACGATATTTGAGGAAGAAAATGTTTTGTGAAATAAAATGCGGAAATCAAGATTTTAATTGCCAAATTTCGTGATTTATCAATTACCTAATCAAATCAAAAATTCCAAAAGGAACATATTATTTTAATGGATAAATTTGTATTTCATTCATTCTATATTTGATGGAATATTGAGAGAGAAAAACTTAAAAACCACTATTATTAGGGTAATTACTGAAAACGAAACAATTGATTACAGAAATTACGGCAAAAAATTCATCAATTCATTAAGAAACCATGAAACACCAATGCATGGTGGTACAAAATATATCAGAATGAGTTTTATAGGATGGTACAAAATATCCAAATCAAAGTGTTATTAACTAGACCCCAACGAATAAAATTTGAATCGATCTGAATGTCCAAATTAATCATAAATATAAATATTTGAAACATAAATATCTAGTTTAAATATTCAGTTCTATATTTATTTTAAAATGATATTTAAAATTAACTATCTAAATTTTAACTAAGTACTTTAATATCCAATTCTATAAAAATAAGTATCTTTCTTTTGTTTTGGTTTTAGATTTTAGATTGCCAAACCAATATAACCCGAATCCGAACGATATATGGTTACTCTAACGGTTTTAGGATGTGTACAAATTAGAACCAAACCCGGCGTGTTATATTTGAATCTGATCCATACTTACAAATATGTCTACTTACATATTATGACACCTATAATGTGATATATATTAGCTTCGATTCAAAATATTCGACCCGTATCCCAATAGGTATTTGAATTCCCAAGCATAACTTATATTATGTTTTATATTTTGTTAAATTAATTTTTTATTTGATAAATATTTTGTCTGTTTATTAGAATAACCCGTAAAATTATAATGATAAAAATATCAGTAATAACATGTTTCATCATATAATTAAGTATTAATAGTAGCTATTATTAATATTTATTCTATAAAAAAAATCTATATATATAAACGATTTTAAGACTTTATCTATGATAATTATATTATTATGCATTGGTGGAGGTTTAAAAACAATTATTATTATTATTTTGTGTATCAGTTACATATAATTAAATGTTAATTTTTTATATCCTAATGTTTTAATTTAGATATGTATATTAAAATATAAAATTATTCCATTTTTTAATATCTTATGGTAGTATTTTGTTATTTTGTAAATGTAATTCATCTAGTTTATAATTTATAAAGTTGATTAATTTATATTATAATTATTATTTTGTGTTAATTTTAGGTACAAATATGAAATATTTATATATAAATGTTATAGAAAGTTAGTTCTTATTCTATAAATCAAAATGAGTTAATACTCATTTATAATTTAATTTAATTTAATATTATTTATGTTTTTATTATTAAAATAATATTAAAACAATAAATATTTATTTTAAAAATAAAAATATATTAAAGATATTGTTAAAATGTAATCTGAAAAAGTAGTTAAGAGTATCTTTTTGATATCTTATTTTGAATATATTTAAATATTATATTAATATTATGTTGTTATTTAATAATAACTAAGTTTGTTATATATAATAGAACATAAAATTAAATAAATAATGTTTTGAGGTAGAGTACTTGTAAGTAGATAAAAAATGATTATGTTTTAGTAGTATTGATACATTGCTGTGTAAACGAATAGACTTTTGGTAGCACACACTTTTGGTAGCACACACTTTTATCATAGTGGGCACTAGTGTATGTGAATATCAATATGTCACCGTTTTTTTTTTTGAGATAATTGGCTAAAGTGCCATATTTGACACCTATAATTAGAGAATTGCCCATGATGTGACAATCAATTTCCTTTGGACCATTTTGCCCTTCTCTACATTCTCTCTCTTTCTTTGACATCTCCCCTTTTTTTTCTCTTCAATCCTTAATTATTTTACAAATCTCTATCATTCTATATACAATTAAATTTTAAATTTCATTATTTTTTCATAAGTGGCTTTGAATCCTCAATTTTGACCTTTTTTTTCTCTCCAATCCCTAATTATTTTACAAATCTCTATCATTCTATATACAATTAAATTTTAAATTTTATTATTTTTTTCATAAGTGGCTTTGAATCCTCAATTTTTTGATGATATCAATTTTCTGGGTTTTGGATTCGACGTCGTGTTAGCGGTTAACAAATATTGTAGACGTTAACAGAAGTGTTAGGTGTTAACAATTATTTTTACGCTTTCCGTTAATAAATGTGTTCGCTATTAACAAATATTGTAGACGTTAACAGAAGTGTTAACTGTTAACAATTATTTTTACGCTTCGCGGTAATAAATGTGTTGGCTGTTAACAAATATTCTAGATGTTAACATAAGTATTATATGTTAACAAATGTTTTTACGCTTCGTGTTAATGAGAGGAAAGAGAAAGGGCATTCTCGGCATTTCCTTGCCAAATGGTTGTCTCAGTGTCCTTGATGTCCAATCAATGGTATTTTGCTAGTTTAAACTTCAAATATGAGTAGTTCACTAAATCACTCTTTTTTTTTTCTCTTATCTTTCCTCTCATTAACTCACCACTCCGTAGTCTACAGAAACAGAACCATAGTGGTTCAGTTTTACTACAATATACGACATTTTTGTATGTAACAAGGTAAGGTGACCAAAATTACGAAAACTTTATAAGAAAAATAAAGTATTAATGTATATCTCGTAATAATTACAAAATCATCACAATTTGCAGAGAATTGAAATTCTTGAAATGAATCGAGGGTTTGGATTTGTGGGGATATACGTATATGTGCGAAATTTTGTACAAGGCTATAAAACAGCAAAGACATACTTATATAGTATAATAAAACTACGTAAGGCATGTCAAATTAGCATTGAACCCCAGGCGTGAAAATTAACTTTGAGCCACGCAATAATTCAGGAATCCCATAAAATTAGTAACAATAAAATATAAATTTTCAAACAAATCGAACATCGTTTCTGAGAATATGAAATGTTGGGAGTAATGATGAGCCCTTGATCCATGTAATGTCATCATTGCACAATCATAGAATTAGTTCTTCTAATAACGGTAACTTGATAATTAGTATACAACACATCATTCGTTAATGTACACATTTAAACATTTAGCTTATCAAAATTAAGACTATTGTGTAAAAAAAACATAAATCTTTGTCCAGTTTTTTTATGAGGTCTTTGTTTTCAGAAATTTATGCTTAAGTGGAAGTTATAATAACAGACAATTGTCAAATAAGATAGTATATACAATCAATGTCATTTTGGTCTACTACTTAAAGCATCTTTAACGCGGTCTTTACTGCATCTCTTAAGGGGAGGGGATCCCACTTTTCCACTAAAAACGTGTACTGCCGACGCCAGATAAGAAACGTTTGTGGAGAGTTTGTTCAACTGTTTTGCGGGGCCCCACAACACGTGGCGGCCCGCGATTGGCTCCTCTTTTTTTTTGAAAAAGTAGATAAAACCAAGAAAAAAAATAAAAAATAAGAAACCCCAAATGGGGTTCAGCTTTAAAGATGCTCTTAAGATGTAGATCATATTCACACAAAGAAGAAAAAGAAGGTCCAATTATATATGATTGTGTTTCCTGATGGAAATGCTGCTTCGCTCAAGGAAGTTTTGGAAGTACAACAACACTGAAGCTGAATTTGGTGTGGAAATAAATAAATAAATATGGGAAAAATTTGCAATCTACGTTTGATAAGAGATCAATGATACACTTTGGCATTGGGAAACAAGTATGAATCCATATTCAAAGCCTCCCATTTAGGTAGTTAGGACTCCTTATGACCACCAAAAAGCATGAATTAGCTACATAATGAATTTATGAGACATCTATTAAATGCATCTCCAAAAGATTCTATATTTTAAAATTTTCAAAATTCTATATTTGAAGTATCAATGTGTTTTCTTTCAAAAGCAAATCTTTAAACTTAATTTTTAAATTATTTATATTTTACATTAAGATCTTTATATTTATCATAGTTAATGTAAAATTCATAAAACATTTATAAATAACAAACACACATATATATATATATATATATATATATATATATATATTTTACAACTATATTAAATAATAAAATCTTACACTAAAATATAAAACTATTAATACAAATACATAACTAAATATTAACTACAAGTAGAATACCACATTCTTGTTGTCTAATTTTAGTTTTAATTTTATTTTAAATACTAAACTACAATCAAATATTTATATTTTACTATAATTTTTTATTTAATTTTATGTCTAAAATTTAAATTTATAAAAAGTAAAAGTTAATTTGAAAATTTTATGAGATATAAAAATTTTAAGAATTAAAACGATAAACAAGAAAATATTTGTGAATTACAAATTTTATGTCTAATTGTAAAGACCAAAATGCAATTAAAAAATGAAAGTTCAAATTTAGAGTTTTGAGTATTGAAACTTCAGATATGAAGTTTCACTCTTCAAAACTTCAAATTTAAAGTTTTGAAATTTCTTTTTGGAGAGTAAAAAACTCTATATTAAAAATTATAGGGTTTTTGTTTGAATTTAAACTTTTGAGGTTTTTTGAAGAGTAAAAAATTCTATATTTGAAGTTATAGAATTTATTTTAGAGATATTCTAATAGAGTAGGAACTCTTCACTTGATATGTTGGACGAATACAATTTTTTTAATGCTTATTTATTTATGATATTACAATTATGTGAAAGATTACATAGACATTTTGACAACCGATAATACTATCTATTTTATAATAATTTAAACTTAATTTTATCACCAACCGACAATAATACTTGCCTTATGGCTATAATTTATAAATTGCCAACGAGCTACTTAGGCTTTGAATGATATGCCGATCCAAATACAGGAGAAACACAGATCATTTAGGCTTCGAATGGATGTCGCATATCAAAAAATGCAGATTGAACATATATGCAGATCATGCAGAACAAATGCAGATCAAGCAGAAAAAACGCAGATCAAATTAATTTAATAAATTATTATATTTAAATAAATTTTGATATTTTAATGAAAATTGAATATTTAGAAAATATAACTTATTATAAAGAATTAATAAATATCATGTGACAAAAACATATATCATCATTTAATAGTGAAATTTCAGTTTATATGAAAACTCATCACATTTATAAGAATTTAAAGAGTATTTTGTTTTTGTTTTTTTTTTTTTTAGTTTTTGGTTCTTTCTTACCATTTAGTTCAACTATAGAACAAATATATTGTTTCAATTTATTAAATTAGCATATTAGACTGAATGCTAAAAATAAAGTTGTAATTTAAATATCTAAAACAATCATACAAATTCTTAAATGTGTATAATACTGATTATTATTTAACACATACAAGGAAATATTAAAAATTATAATTGTTTTGTACAATTATAATATACAAATAAATTGGTAAACATAATATGAAGTATTTTTGTTTGAATATTAATTTATTTGTAATATTATAATTGTTGCTCAGATTCTGATTCTTATTTATCATCTTGATCAACCATAAATCTAACATTTTCAATATCTGTATGTGTCCTTGTATCGATAAAATATTCAACAGAAAATATGAAAGTTTTATAAAAAAATATATAGTTTTTATTTATTATCAATATCGCCACTATGTTTTAAACATGCATATCATATAAATAAGTATATATTTTATATTAGGCAAAATATAATGTGTATAATTACGTTTTATATAAAGAACTAGATAAATTTTTGAATATCTAAATTGAGTATATATGTGTTATGAAATTTTATAAATTAAAAGAAAAAATAATTGTATAAATTTAGTGTATATATATATATATGTAAAGAATATATCATTTGTATATTTGTATAAAAATTGTCTTAAATTCTATATAAAATTTAAAAAGATTTATTTTTAAAGAGGACTTTTTAGTTGTGAAAAATAAATAACCTAGTATTTAGTGTTATAGGTAAAGAAAAAAGTGAAACAGTTATTTAAAAATAATTAAAAAGTAGCATGCGCTGGAGTGTTGGAGTTCTGCGTTTGATCCACTAGTTTTTCCCATGTTTGTGCATGACAAGTTTCTATCACACAGATTTTTCCTGCATGCAGTTACATTTGTTTTTTTATTATTATTACTTCTTCTGCATTTATAATGTTGATTGGGAGTTAAAAGCATATCAATCTGCATGTTATTTTCTCCTGCATTTCTTCTGCAATTTAACTGCATTTCATTCAAACCCTTAATATGCAGATTGTACTGCATTTATTTGTCATTCAACAATTAAATGTAGATAATTTAGTTTGCAGTCCATTCTGCATGTGGATTATTTTTGTACATGAATTTATTGATCTGCAAATCCTCACAAAAAGTGCTGGAATTTATGCAGAGGACCAATGAATGATAACCAAACTATTTTTTTTCTATTAGTTATGTAATAAGCAGTCAACATTATTAATTAATTGAATTTACTTTAGAAACTAAACAAACAAATATATTAAAATAAATTTAATATTTTTTTATGAAATGATTAGTGTCAAAGGAATTTATTTTCTAACATATAAATATCTTTTAAGAGAATTTCCATAAAATTATGCATGTTTAATATATCCATATTTTATATATTTATTGCAACAAATAGGCATATATATTATTTTGTATCATCCTATTTTTTTAGTTCACTATAATTCATACATAATATGTACATTGATATTAAAACATATATGTTATAGAAAATCATATATAATATCATATTTTGATTGTTTTTTTATAATAGGTGATATAATTTAAATAACTAATACTTGTTATCATAAATTGTTATTTTATAATATTTTATATAAGTTCGTTCAATGAATTCATATATGTTATTTGGTATTTTAAAAAATTATCTGTATTTAAGAACTCGTATTTTCAGTTTAGCTATTTATTTTAATTATTATTTTTATTTAAACAATATTATAATTCAGTAAATTTATTTATCAAATGCATTTACCTTTGTTTTTTAGTCTTGCTCATGCCTATTCTATTATATTTATATTTTATAAAAACAATATTTTATATATTTAGAAATAAAATTTATTTAACTATATATTTCTTACTCTAATTTCTAACTATAATATTTTATGTTTTTCTTAACTATTAAAATAAAAATAAGAAAATAGTAATATCATAAAATTATTAAAGAACTATATTTTAGCACAATTATTTATCAATGATGAATATAAGATAAATAAAATAACTTTTCTATAAAAATAAAAAAATATTAAAATCAATGTTCGAATTATGAATATCACATTAGTAAAATAAATTATGTATATTCTCTTTTTTTTTCGGTTCGGTTCAATTTAGTTGATTTGATTTTGCTAGATTAAACACACATTTGCTGATCTGTATTTAATTGGTTTTGTTTTCACATATAATAGTTTTAATACAATTTTTCATAAGAATATGTGAAATGATATTATATATTATACGCTAATATATATATTTACTTAATCTGCAAAAGGTATTTATACACATTTTTGTATGCTACAAAATATATGACTACACTAAATAATCGTATAAGATTTATATAAATATTAAACATATATTGTTGACTTTATTTTTAACAAAGATTTTGTTGATACAATAACATATATAAAATTGACCATACTAGTTCTTTAACTGAACGAAATTGTAAGAAAGAACCAAAAACTGAACAAAAATACAAAAAAATAAAAGAAAACAAGAATACTCTTTATAATTTTTATTTGTGAGGAATTTTCATATAAATTAAAATTTAACTATTAAAACGATGATACTTTTTGTTATTTTTGTCAATATGATATTTATTACTTATTTATAATAAGTTGTATTTGTTTAGATATTTACTTTTAATTAAAAATATTTATTATTTATTTAAATATAATAATTTATTAAATTAATTTGAACTGCATTTGTTCTGCGTGAACTGCATGAGCTGCATTTGTTCTGCTTGATCTGCATTTTTGTTTGATCTGCATTTTCTGATCTGCGTTCCCCATTCGAAGCCTTAGAGTTAGAGGTAATAGAGAATGTGTAAGAAACAAAGGTTGCGATACAGTGGATTGTATCCACGTGATATGATATAATGACAATTAATATTTAATTATTGTTAAAATTATGATTTTGCTGTATAAGAGCATCTAGATCCCAATTTCATGATTTACTCCATTTTATTTTAAAATAGAATAAAAATAGAGTAATGAATAAAAAATAAAAATATTATTCTATTTATGGAGTATTTTTTTTTCTTTATTTTCTTTTTTACTTTATTTTGGAATAAATTATAAAATGAGGATGCAAATGTCCTAAGAACAACTTCAGTGGAAGTTTTTCACCATGGAGTTCTCAGTCAAATACTAGTGTATATATATATATATATATATATATATATATATATATATATATATATATAATTTAATTTTGAGATACCAAACCTATTGATTTATAGTAATACTTGTAGCTTTTAATATTTTAAGAACCTTTAGTTAGATATTCTCAATAACAGTGTTCTAAGAGCATTTCCAATATAAATCATCATATTTTCCTTCAAAGTGTAGCAATTTCATATTTGAGTTGAATTTACTCCAATCATACTACATTTTTGGAGTGAAAATAGATTAATGAACGAAACATAAAAAGATTACTTCATTTGTGGATATTCACTCTTTTATAGAGTGGGAAATGAAAGGGGAGGTGGTAGCATTTACTACTCCAAATTCCATTTTGCATTGAATTATAGAGTGTGCGTGGAGATGCTCTAAGAACAATAAAAACAATTTCTATAATTTTAAATATAGAGTTAATTTTGAAACTTCAAATTTGAAGCTTCATCCTCTTAATTACATTTTAGTCTTTATAATTAGAAATAAAATTTATAATTCATAAATATTTTCTCGTTAAATTTTATATATCTCATAAATATTTCAAATTTAAGTTTTAGACACAAAACTAAATTAAACTTTTTAAAATATTTGCTTTAGTTTAGTTTTAAAAAAAAATCCAAACTAATATTAAACAACAAGAATGTGGTATTTTGCTTGAAGTTAATATTTAATTATGTATTTGTAATTATAATTTTATATTTTAGTGTAAGATTTTATTAATTAATGTTGTTGTATAATTTATATATGTGTTTGTTTTTTATAAATGTTTTATGAATTTAAAGTTAAGTTTGAAGTTTTGCTTTTGGAGACGATTATTTTGATACTTTAGATATGAAGTTTTAGAAACTTTAAAATAGAGTGTTTTTGGAAATGTTAAAGTTAGGTTAAAGTTTAGTATTTTATTTTATTTTGTAGAATCCAACCTATTGAAAAACCGTTAGATGTAGTTGGTGACGAGATTAGTCAATTAATGTGGTTTATTAGTTGTATGGCTTAGGAAGTGAAAGTTTAATTAATTTGAAGAAAGAAGAAACAAACGAGACCGTACGGATAAGTGTCGAAGAAAATAAAGATAAAAGTTTAGTAAAAAAAATAAAGATAAAAGTTGGACGGTAGCAAACCACATGAGAGGTCTTACCGTTAGTTCCGCGAACGGCGCCGTTCTCTCGTTTCGAGCCATCCGACTTTGTTTTCATGTGACTTTCTTCGTCGTCTCGAGGCACTCTCACTTTCGCTTGTTACCCATTTGTGATTTGTCTGCCAACATCTCTTTTTGGCAATACATACTGATGATACTCAATATACATATATTTGTGTATATTGTCTGTTTTCTTTATTATTCTTTTTTTATTAAAATTTGAGTTTAGGTGCACTTGTTTTTTTGTTTGATCACCCGGATATTCGACGAGGCCCAATCGACTAATTCCTTAGAGTCTATCCACCGGCATCAGAGCAATGAAAATTAGAAGTTCATGTCACTTGACCATACAAGCAGGTAAATCTGAGTTTGGTAGGGTTTTGAACCAATGGTGCCTCTCTCATTTCCAAGCTCTTCATAACACTTGACCACAATCGTGTGGGTTTATATCCGTTGTTTTATTTACAATGTTTTACTAGGTGACTCCCCCACATATGAATGCATGCATATATATTTACGAAAAACTAAACTATAATAATTTGTAAATATTTATTTTTACTTTTTCTATTTTATTTATTTTATATTTGTGTCTTTTTAGTTAAGACTATTATTTATGAGCTATTGAGTTGTGATGTTTTAAGTCAAATATTCTACTTTGCTAGGATATTGTTTTTAAAAATCTAATTTAGTTTAAATTTCGTGTAGTTAGTTTCTTATATTATATATTGTAATTTTGTATTTTATTTATTTGGTTT
This sequence comes from Eruca vesicaria subsp. sativa, assembly GCA_932364175.1. Lineage (NCBI taxonomy): Eukaryota > Viridiplantae > Streptophyta > Magnoliopsida > Brassicales > Brassicaceae > Eruca > Eruca vesicaria. Next base: position 129,927 of record CAKOAT010801820.1, on the reverse strand, counting down.
ATATTTGACATTTAGGAATTTTGAAATTGCATTGATCATTTATAAACTACAGAAATTCAAAAATTGAAAACACTTAGTGTTTAGTTGCATAATTTAATATATAATATTACACTAAAAATTTATCAACTGAAGTGAAGATTTATCATTTTTATCAAAGTTGTTAATCTAAATGACTCGAATATTTTTTTGTAACACATATATAAACATAAATTAATAGTATAAATTTCCTTGTCAACAACATATTTAGTTTTTTTTTTTTTTATATTGTGGCTTACTTTCTTCATCAATGGAAACAGTTTTCAGACCTCATCTCGTTAACTCTGAAAATTTCTACGTAATTGTACCTAGAAAACAAAATTGACAGAAACAGTCCAGCTTTGACTCTTGTTTATGCTCATGGTGAAGGCAGCAAAAAGTGAAGTGTCTGTGTTGCATTTCAAATGAAAATTTTGTTTCTCGTAGAATTACATACACTTAGAAAATACATTTAATTGACATGATTACATATTATTACATATTAAAATATTTACAAATCAGATATTTTAAATCCGAAGAGCCGATTTTATTTATGTTTGATTACAAAATAAGTACAAACCATACTTTTAAACCAAAGAATCGATTGGGACCCGAATCCGAAAGTACAACGGGTTCTACCGATTCTTTGAAGATTTACTAATCCCGACCCGAACCCGAACCGGTCCCGAACAGAGCTTTCAAATAATCCGAATGGCACTGATTTTGATAAACCTGAAAAATTGAGATCCAATTGGACAAAACCGAAATCCGATTGGGACTCCCAATGCCCACTTTGTTCTTGCATCTAACCAAAGATGAATGAATTTATGTGATATGAATGATGGTATGTTTTTTTTTTACATAAGATACATACATTTTTTATGAATAAGTTAAAGTCTTAATATTAAAATAACTATATTGAGTTTTAGATTTAGAAGAAAGTTGTTTATTCAAATAGAGATATAGACATCCATATTATAAGAAATATGAATTTTAATTTAAAGATTTTTTTGATTAAGAGATAATTTTAATATTCTAAAAGTATAACTAAATAATAATAAAAACGATCTCTGAAAATTTGAGAATTTTTTAAAATAAAAAAGTTAATTTTTAAATATCCTAAACCAAGTTTTTTTTGTAACTAATGTGAGAAAATTACTAAATAAGAAAATAAAACTGTTTTATTATCCCAAAATAATATTTTCTAACTAGTGTAAACTATTTATTTTATTAAGGAGATATTGGATATTTTAATGTTATAATGAAACTTATTTAACCAAAGTGATTTAGAAAAAAAGCTACAAAGAATTTTATGTGAATCGTAGATTAAATAAAAGGAAACCCTTTAACAAAAAAAAGAAAAGAAAGTAGATTAAATAAAAGGAAATCTTTTGTTTTGCTAATCACATGTTTTTAACTTTTATGGAAATTTCTGTGTATTCTTATATTCATATTCCATTTTGATTATGAATATAAAAAATTATAAATATAATTATTATCAAGGGTATTGTCTTTTTATATAAAAAAATCTTTTTGATTTATAAAAGAAATTTTTATTTTTTAAATTAGATGTTTTAATTATAAGAATACTATATATATTATTGGGAGAATTTAATCTCACCACAAACTTAATACTCACCCTGCTTCTTTTAAGTGTTGTTTTAGATTTGTGTGACAGATTAATAAAAGACTTAATTATGTACATTTTCTAAATAAAAATATTGTTAACTATACAACTAACCCATATTCACGAACCAATAAACATATAAGCTGAAAATATAAAGAATTATATAAATAAAAGTTAATTAGTTGATGCATATGCCGAGCTTTTTACTTAGAAATTATCTGTGGCTATTTCTCTTAAATTTGTCATGAGAATTTAGATATATTAATCGCCTGTCTTGGAAAATGACTATCAGGGATAATAGTTCAATCTAAGGGGACCTTTAATAATATATAAAAAATATGACCAATTCAATAATTAATAATTAGTTTTAAGTTGGAATTTCATAATAAACTCAAATCTAATTTGGTATCATAGCTCAGATCTTTAAAAAAACTCATAAAAACTCATAACTAATTAATTAACCTTTCCAACCAGATATAAATATCGTGTTTAACCTTCAGACTTCAGACTAGGTATAATTATCGTATTTGACTTGATCCACCGAGTATAAGAGCACTTCCAATGGGGAGTTCTACCCATTGAAATTCTAAAATGCAAATGTGTATGTAGGTGCGAGGTTCACAAAATAGTGTAGAACCTCTATCCATTGGAGGTGCTTAATTTGTCTTAATTTCGAGATTTCTGGCCAATAAGAACAATCATCTCGAGAAAGGGTATTAGAGATAATATATCCCACGTCGAGAATTCAAAAAGACCTTAAATAATATATAAAAAAATTAGAGATAATCCAATAATCATCAATAGTTTTGAGTTGAAACACTACAAGAAAAACACGTTTTTATAGCGGACGAATAACGCTATATAACGATAGGATAGCGGTTTCTTAAGCGCTGTATCATCGTCCATCATAATAGGTCGAGGGCATTAAATAGCGGTATTTCATTGTGCTATCTTTTCTTCCGTTACGATAGCGCTTTTATTTCTGCAATTAAATATTATTTAATAGCGTCTTTTTACTGCTATTACTAATTTTATAAATAGCGTTACTTTTATGTTATTATTTACATTAAAATTATTTATTTTTAAAATTAATTATTTTAGTTAATTAATTTAAATAATAAAACGTAATTAAAAATTAAACTGGTTTCTATATTTAAAATTTTGTTTATTATTTAAAATGATTAATAATCAAACTGGTTTAAGTACAAAATAATCAAAACTAAACCAACGACATAAACCTTAAAGCCAACAATGGACCAGAAAAAAAACTAATCAAACCGGTTTAATCTAAACCGAAAAAGAAAACCTAAAAAGAACCTAAGAAACACCCCTATCCTGCGCCTCCCCCTCCTCTGTTCGCTTACTCCTCGTTAACCCCTCTGCCTCCTCAGTCATCAACCTCCTCCTCCATCAAGCTCTTCTACCTTCTTCTCCATCAAGCCCCTCTGCTCCTGCTACATGAATGACCTTCCTTTATCAACAAAAAAATCAGATTCAAAACGAACACATAGAGAGAGAGAGACATTGGAGGTTGTGGTGACGAACAATGGTGGTGACGACGGAGCCTCAGATTCGTCATGCGTCCACCTCCGGCGACTCCGCTTCATCACGCTAACACATCCTGCGAGGCCACTTCGTCTTCTAACCCATCATTTCTCATATTTTTCAGATCTGTTAAGAGAGAGACAGAGACTGAGAGACACACACAGAGAGATATAAAGAAATATAGAGAGAGGGAGAAATAGGTCGAACACAGGTAGTGTGGTGGTGGGACAAATCCGATCAATGAAAGGCAAAGAAACAGATTTATTTCGATGTGTGTTAGAGAGAAACAAATGAAGAAGAAACTATCGTGAGAGAGAGAGTAACACAACAAGACTCATTATTGTCCATTGATTAAAGTGAAACACTCTTGTCCGTTAGATTGAGTTATATCAACGGTGAAGATCAACTATAATAGCTATCCTCACCATCATGTTTTAACCAATGAGAAATTTGTTTCTTTGTTATATTTCCCAATTAATTGATCAATAAGGAAGAATAAATATAATTAACAAAAGAATGAGTTGTAACCATTGGATTCAAAATAATCAATAGTCATATATTAGCTATTCATAAACTGATTTTTTATTTATTTTTTTAAAAAATTGTAATTTTATTGTTTAACTAATTTTATTTGTATAAAAATTAAATATCATTTACATTTATAAAGTTAATGATAAGAACTATTGAATTTCAAATTTGAATTATGATTTTAGAGTAAAAGGTTTGTGTACAGAGTTTTAAGGTTAGATATAAAGTTTTAACAAGAAAATTCAAAATGATTATTTTTTATAAGTATTATATAATAGTTTTTATATTTGGTGGATGTATGGTTTATGTTTGAAAATAAGATTTAGGGTATTGGAGATTTAAGATTTATATTTTAGAATTTAAAGATTAAAATTAAAAGATTACACTTTGATTTTAATTTTAAGATTTGAGGTTATAGTAAAAAGATATTAGAATTTTAAATTTTGTGTATATAATTCATGGTTTGAAAACTTATTTAGGGTTTAGGGATTATAAAAACAAACATAACGTTTTTAATTGTCTTTTGCTATTAAACATAAGTGTCACGTATAAAACCATATGCTATCATAGCGTTTCTAAATATACTGCTTTATCATAGCGTTTTTAAATATACAAACGCTAAGTAAAATTACCGCGTATATCAACCATAGCAGAAAGACAAAAAACGCTATTCTCTAGTGCTATCAAAACTCATATTTCTTGTAGTGAAAGTCCATAATAAACCCAAATCTAACAACGACATATGCATTATTGTTACTTGTTAGACATTGATTCAGGTGCTTAGGTTTTTTATTTTATAAAAATGTTAATGAATAAGTGTGGTTGGGGCTTATCGAAGGCGTCGACGACCATGGTGATGCCGTTACTACAGTTTGGTCTTTTCCTATCACAAAGAAGAAATAAAAAGTCTACTAAACTAATATATATTTGAAATCACAAAAAATGAACAATTTCTCTACCTAAAATTTTGTAAATTCTTTTATCTTATGTCCCAACCTCACCTCACTTTGATTCTGTTAAAAAAAAATACAGAAACTAAAATTCATTTAGCTATTAAAACCCAAAAAAAAATTAGTTGATAATTTTTGTTCATGATTCAATTGTTTTGGTTTAACCGACTTTGTAATTTGCTTTATATTTGACTGTGTTTAATAGAATTTACATCCAAATAAAACCAGGACTAGAATTATTAATTATATAATAAAAAAATATAAATTAATATTCGATAAATTAATTGACAACATATATTAATAAAATTCTCCGGTCCCAAGTCGGACCAATTCAAATATGACACAAATCGATAAAATAAGAAGATAATAATTGTTTAGAACATCCTATATAAATACATGGTCCTATTAAAATTATAAATTTATAATTTATATGTATATACATTTTATATAATTACAAATAAATATTATATTGTTTGACTTATATTCACAGTAGAATTATCTTTATATTTCTTAATATTTAATATATTTTTATGAGATAGTGAAATTATATATAAAATCACATTAAAATTCTATGAGACATTATATATATATATATATATATATTAAATAATATAATAAAAATAATATAAATTTCCAATTTAAAAAAAATAATTAATGTATATACACTAAAATAAAATAAAATTCTTATTTTAGAAAATATATCTTATAGAAAAATCTAAATAAAGAAACTTTTTATAAATTAATAACTCTATAAATTATTAAAATACTAAAGTCCCAATATTACTAATTTATAGGGTTTTAACTGTACATGTAAGTAGGCATGTAACCATTTGAGATCTTTTTTTAATGGCATGAGACTATTAAAATATCATAAATCTACAAATAAATTCAAATGCAATGGCTCCTTTAACATATGTATTTGCTACTATATATATATATATCAACAAAACATAACTAAGATTTTCTAATATATTGGAAAATTATTCGTAGAACAAAGCGAAAGCTTCAATAATCAACTAATTTTAGGCTAATTATTATCTATCAATGGGTGTACTTGAAAAGTGCTCCATATACACACTAAAACTATGGGTCTACTCAGGGAACTTAATAGTTGTGGCTTCTTTATTCCTGCAATTATGGTTAAAAATGAAATGTTTTATGTACTTCTGTTTATTATGGGGAACATGTAACCCACACGATATTGGGTCTATTGAAAAGAAGATATTAAATACTACTCACTACGGAGTGTGTATATGTGATTAGAGGAATGATTGTACAAAAAGAGCTGATCAGAAAAGTTGATGATTACCCAATCAATGGTTCGGATTGGACTCTTCTTTAATTTAAGTTTTCACTTAAAAATCTTAGTCATATCTATGTGGCGACCCGACAAGGGCCACACCAATGAATTAAACCTATATGGTGCTCGTACACTCACGAGTTTTACTTTTGCCACTAATTATTTTTGACGACATGACCCATCAAATATGATAGATGTTTAATGTAAATATAGAACAAATATTAAGTTAGCAAAAGAAATATTCAAGAGATCTGATTTGTATGATACATTTTGCTAACACTTCTCTTTTTTTTTTTTTGACTCCTTAGATGAAAATTGGACTACTCTATGTAACATTTGATCGTTAAAATGTTTCCTACACAAATTTATGTTGAGAAAAGCTTACTACTACAATGGGAATAATGGTACTTGACGTAAAAAATGATCAAAGAAGAAGGAAATTTAAGTTTGATGGTGAATGTTGCCATCGTGAAGACCATATATATATATTCCTTAACAAACAAAATTATGGCACTAATCAATATAACAAAACTATAAATTACAGATATTCGTTTAAAATAGACATTGTCCTCATAGAGTATGATATATAATCCAAGTCCAATCTTGATTGAAATTGTGACTTATGAGTTATGAGGATGATTTGCAGATTGATTATAGTATGATAAACATTTGGTATATGAAATTTCAAGTGGGGTGGACGTGTGGGATGGTGAGCCAGCAGGTAACTGTAACTCGTTGTCTTGTAGTGAGACAACTCTCGTTAACAAACCATAGATAATTTGGACTATTAATGATTAAATATTATTAGGGGGATGCTTAATTTTGGGGTCCTTTCCAACACTTTCTCACGACCTTATTGTTCGGTCTATTAGTGGACACCACTTTTGATTTGCACGTGCATTACACTCTATAAAAATGTAATCAGGATACTTAATTAACTTATATTACTATTTGAAAGTGTACTTGTGGCAATATTTTATTCTAAAACTGAGATTTTAATATGCTCTTTTTAAAAGGTTAGTTTTAAAGATTTATTTTCTTACAACTACGACAATGAAAAATGGCAATATTGTTTATAATAGTTAGTAATCTTTTAATACAAATTTAACAAATCTAAATTTACCTGTTTCAACATTTTGGTTGGTCAGGACATTTCTAATGGTTTACATCATTTTTCTTTAAAAAGAGTTTGTGTTTTATTTCAATGTTTTTCCTCATTTTTTAAAAAAATATAATATTCAGTATATAACCTATTATTAATACTTACTATTAGTTCTACTAATGCTTGTTAACTTTATAACTTACAAATTTTACTCAAAAATAATTTTATTTTACTTATATCTTTATTATATACATAAATTTTGTTTCTAAAAGAATAAAAATGACTTATATAATCTTACTGTATTATGAAAGTTCTAATAAAAAAATAAAGTATAAAACATAATTTTTTAAAAAATTAGATAGAAAAAGTTATATAAAAGTTTGAGGATCATATTATAAATAAAAAATACCTAACATTAAAATGAGTTTGTGAATAGTGTTGAGAGAACACTATTCACAAACTCATTCTTTCCCCTCAAAATGATGCATCCTTGGAGATTGTTTACCTTATTTTTAATGTTTTCCCTTAAAATGAAGTATTATTGGAGATAGTCTTAGAAGATACGAAAATTACTTTAAACTATAACAACAATGTAATCTACGAGTACTTCAAGCTAATTATTTACAAGAGGAATGTGAATTTTTGAAAAAGGTATTTGACTTATTTCTCTAATCATTATATTTTCCATTAATATTTTTACATTCAAATAGATCAACAAGTAGTAATCATTATATTTTTACATTTCTGTAGTTTTACATTCATATGGGGGACAAAACCCACAACTAAGATTTAGTAAGAGGAAAATTATGAAAAGTCGAGATTCATGAGTAATACTCTAGTACAATTGATATACTGAACTAGATTTGTGTTGAATAATAAACTGATTAGATCCAAGGACTTCTTAAAAAGAAGAAAACAAATGATGAGCTTGAAGAACACACAATGTAAATTCTAAATATTCTAAAAGGGATTTGAAACTGTGGCTTACATATCTGGTAATTGATGAGATGTTAATAGATGTATAAAGGGTCTGCAGAATTTTTTTATCAATATCCGGAATAAACAAACTCTGTCAATTACAAGAACTAAAGATGTTTGTCTAAACGAAGTCGTATAAACAAGTATCCCTCTATCAAGTTTTGTGGTCTTCCAAGATGATCTCCAAGTGTGGATGGTTGTCAAATTTGAAGTCTCTTTTTGTATGTTTATAACTTGTCTCTTCTATGATTGTGACGCCTCCTTTTATAGAAAGTATGGTGTTGTCTTATAGCAGAGTCATTATATTTCTTAACGGGACAAACCTTATTTTGGGTATAGTACTTAATAGGCTTTTGTGCTAGGAACATCCCTAACAGTAGCTCCTCTTAGTTCACCAAGTGTGATGTTTTTGGCAAATTTTATGTTTCTGTTGAAAATCAGGTCGGCTATGTTCTTTTTATTTGATATTTTTTGTAAGTCTTTGTGTTAATTAGGTTGAGGTCTATCTGCTCTGTGCGATGAAAGGATAGTGAGGTCTCCGAATAGACATATGGTTGGATGATCGAGTCGATAATTGTTGAAGTCGGTGTGCTTGTTGAAAGAGAACAAGAGCTCAATGATGGTGAAAATGACCTCGTCATTGTAGAAGGGGACGAGAGACTTGACGTCATCTAGTGAAACGAGGTTGTTGTCGTCTGAGACCTTCAGTGAGTAATAGATTTCAGATCTCAAGTTGTGAAAGAGATTTTGACATGTAGATATGTGCTCTTCACGTTTGGAGAACTGCTCATCGCTAGAAGCATACATGAGCTTGTCATTATCGAAGTGAAGCATGAGCTCGTAGTCATTGGAGAGAAGCGAGAGCTCGTCTATGTTAGAGAGCAGTGGGAGCTCGTAGTAGTCGGAGATCACTGTGAGCTTGTCATCATTAGAGAGGTTTTAGAGCTCAGGGGAACTAAGAAACGCTTTATGAACCTATGTTTTATTTCTTTAATATAGTTATGTTTTATGATGAATTGTGTTTCTGTTTCTATGTTTGAGAGAAATGGGAGCTCGTCGTCGTTGGAGAGAAGTGAAGCTTGCTGTCGGCGGAGAGTAGTGGAGCTCGTCATCTTCGGAGAGAAGTGGGATTGATTTTGACCACATGGTATATTGGCGACGAGGTCGTCCACTCTCAATGTCATAGAGGTTGAGCTCCTAATCTTGCTCGGTGAGGTTGCGGTCGCCGATTGATGATGATGAGAGATGAGATGATTGATGATATGAGATCAGTCGCTAAGTGGTGGATATGTTTGATTGGAGATGAGGTCGTTCAATCTTGAAGTAATATGGGTTGTCAAGGTTGTCACTTTGCTTGGTGATAATGAGTGATGAGATGAGGTCATCTAGGTTAATGCTTTACTCGGTGAGATCATGGTCAGCGATTTAGGAAACATGCTTCTGGGAAGCAACAAAGTTGTTGCAAGCGGCATATGTTGGTGGATTTTGTAGGAGTTTAGGATTGACGAAGACGAATTTACCCCCATCTACATAAGTGGTTTTTGGTCTCTTTTCATCTCTTTTTTTCTTGTGTTGGTCATTTTTATCCGGTGGTCTTCAATTCTTTATCAAATTATAAAGTAAAGACTCACACATTAGAGTGTTGTTTGATCATACCTTAGAGGTGGGTGATGACGAAATTATGGCGAGTTACGTTTGGCGATGCTGGTTTATGGCAAGAGGTCGTCTACAACTGGTAGGGAAGTGAGCTCATATTCTGAAGGGTGGACGATGACATCATCATCATCACGGCATCATTAGAATAGCCTTATTAGCCTCATGAAGACAAATAACTAAGAAATTTCTTAACAATATTTTTTATCCTTATATTTTTTCCTACAGCTAAGATTTCATTTGAAATTGAGCTTAATTTAGCAACAAAATTTCCAACTGTTTCATCATTACACAGATTTTTGAATTTAGAAGCGAGATGATCAATTCGAGTTTGTTTGACACTTAGGTCCCCCTTGAAGTGATTTATGAATGTTTCCCAAGCTTCCTTTGCTAATTCGCACCATTGAATAATATTAAATTGGTTCAGATCAACGGCATGAATATGGTGTTATAAGAGTTTTGAGTTGAATTTTGAAGCTGCTTTTTTAGAGTCTGCACACCTCTCTTTCAGCTTAAGAGCATTTTTTTTTATATCTTCCATGATCATGGTAGGTGCTGAAACAATTGTCCATGTGTCTTCATCGATTCCATGATGATGTGCCTAATTTGTACCTTCTTCATCTAACATGATGGGTTTTTGAATAGTCATCAACTTCTTTATTGTTTTTATAGTTTCCGTATGACCTCAACTTGTATGCGGATAAACCAAGCCAACGAGGTGAGATGCATTGATACCATATGAAAACCAAGTTTTAAAAATTAAAATTAATTAACACTGTGAATATGAGAATGTGTTTCTCTTCCACTACAAGGAAATATGGCCATAACAGCTATGTATTACGACTACAAATGTGTAGTCGTAATTTACGTCTACTTTACGACTATTTAATGATGAAAGCTAAAGTCGTCGTAATTGGACATAATATTGCTACCAAATTTTTTCGTCGTAAAATCGAGGTAAATTGATCGTAAAACAGTCGTTATTTTAAGACTACGGTAAAACTAACATTTTGCATCTTATTAACGACCAAATAATGAGGAACGTAGTAGTTAATTCGGAGTAAAGTTTTTTGGTAGTAAATTGGTTATAACATTTCCACCTACCAAAATCAAAATTTTCCTATAAATATACTCTCCTCTCTCATTCTTAAGATCCATAAAAAATGAAAACGGAGTAAAAAAAGTCTTGAGATATATATGAGCTAGGGAGCTGGATGTATGCACATAAAGATTATGCGGGAAGAGTGACAAATGAATTTCTTAACGGGGCAGAGATATTCATGTAACAGGCTGGAAACACGTCTGTCACGCAGGAAACATGTAAAATGTTATGTCCCTGTCGTAAGAGAAAAAATACCAAGTTTGCTCTTAGTGAAACAGTTTGGAATCATATAGTCGATAGATGATTTACCCCACATTACTACATTTGGTTTCACCATGGAGAAGGTGATAATAGGAATGAAGATAGTAGTAGTAATCAGTTTGAAGATGTTCATAATAGAGAAGAACCAAGTCATTTGCCTTATGAAAGTTACCCTCAAGAGGATCAGGTGGTAGATCATGATACGATGCATGATATGGTTACATATGCATTTCGTGAAACAACCTCAGTAATTGCTGCAGAACTAGAAAATGTAAAGGAAGTAGAAACTGTAGAGGGGCCTTGCTTGGATGCAAAATGATTTTATGTAATGCTAGCCGCATCTAATCAGTCAATTTATGAAGGTTGTAGAGAAGGTCTTTCTAAATTATCATTGGTAGCTAGGATGATGAATATCAAAATTGATTACAACTTACCTGAAGTTTGTATGGATACATGGACTGAGTTGTTTAAAGAGTATTTGCCTGAAGATAATGTGTGTGTTGAATCTTATTATAAATTTCAGAAACTGGTTCAAAGTCTTCGCTTATCTTCAGAGATGATAGATGTGTGTATAGACAACTTTATGATCTACTGGAGGGAAGATGCATAATTGTTAAAATATCGATTTTGCAAGAAGCCACAATATAAACCGCAAGGACGTTGGCAGAATAGGGTATCATACCAGCGGATGTGGTACTTACCGATTATGGATACGATAAAGAGATTATATCAGTATGAAAAGACTGCAGTAGCGATGAGATGACATTCAAAAACATACTAAGAAGGAAGACGAGATCAATCATCCCTTAGATGCAAAAGCGAGGAAACACTTGTATTCGGTATACAAGGATTTTGCAAGCAACATTCACAATGTTTATCTTGGGCTGTGCACAGTTGGATTTAGTCCTTGTGGAATGTCTAGAAGACAATACTCACTTTGGCCAGTCATCCTGACACCATACAACCTTCCACCCGAGATGTGTATGGAAATGAAGTTCCTTTTCATGAGTATATTGATACCTGGGCCTAAGCATCCTAAGTGGTCCCTCGATGTTTTAATTATTCTGGTCAACATGGATGCATACATATGATTGTTCAACGATAACCAACTTTACAATTCGAGCAATTATTCTGTGGACTATCAGTGACTTTTCTGCATATGAGATGTTATAAGGTTGGACTACGCATGGGAGACTAGCTTGTCCTTATTGTATGGGAAGCAAAAGTGCATTTCAGCTGAAGTATGGTAAGAAGACGTCTTGGTTTGATTGTCATCGGAGATTTATTCCCATTAGCCTCTATACCGACGAAACAAGACATTGTTGAGGTCAAAAGTGGTTGTACGGAACACCACACTACCTTTTTTATCTAGAGAGGAAATCGAGATTGATATTGATGACTATGGTGCATTAGGAACAATCAGCAAAGGGGATAATTGACATACTCCTGGAAATATGGCTGATGGTTATGAGATACATCATAGTTGACACAAGAAGAGTATATTTTGGGAACTTCCATACTGGAAGGATCTACTTCGACACAATCTTGAAATGATGTATATAGAGAAGAACTTCTTTAACAACATCATCAATACATTTTTGAACGTCTCTGGGAAAACAAAAGATAACACGAACGCAAGGTTGGATTTGTCAATATTATGTTCTAGGAGTGAGCTGCATATTAAAAATGAATGGAAAATTCCGGTGCTCTTTTTCAGATTGTCAGCTGAAGCAAAGGCGACATTGTTCAAGTGGGTATCATCATGTGAAGTATTCTGATGGGTACGTTTTAATTCTATCAAGATGTGTTGAGCAGTGATAAAAGTTTTCAGGGATGAAGAGTCATGACTATCATGAGTTTATGCAACGACTTCTACCATTTTCATGTGCGGATTTGCTTCCAAAAAGTGTTTACGAAGCACATGCAGGTAAGCAACTTACTTCTTAATGTAGAGTTAACATGATACTTATCAGATTTTGTTAAAAACATTTATCTTATTAATTTTTTTGTATCAGACATTGGAGCTTTTATTAGAGATCTTGGCTCCCGTATCTTAACTGAAGATGTCATCAAACAACTTGATGAGAATATCTTTATCTTAATGTAAATTTGGAGAAGATTTTTCCTCCATCATTTTTTGACGTCATAGAATATCTAGTTGTCCACCTTCCGTATGAGGCATTGCTTCGTGGACCTGTTCATAACAAATAAATGTATCCTTATAAGTGAATCATGAAACATTTGAAAGGGAAAGCAAAAATTCTTGCAAGGGTGGAAGGTTCAATAGTTGCTGGGAGTTTGAACGAGGAAACATCTAACTTCACGTCGTGCTATTTTGGATCACAAGTCCAGACACAAAAAAGGTTCCGGGCAGATATGATGATGGTGGTGTTATGCCGACATATGTTGCAGAAGATGTTCTAGACATATTTTGTCAGATTGGACGTCTAGGTGGGAAAATGAAAGAAATTTGGTGGTCGAGTACATAAGACGTTCGCATTGCCCACAAATATATACTCCTTAATTGCAAAGATATGCAGTCATTTGAAAGGTAACTAAAATTATTCCGACTATAAAATGTACCTTGTATATAATTATTACAATGTACTTAATTAAGGATCATTTGCAAAAACAGTGATTTCATTGCCTAAGTTGAAGAAGCTATACTAGGAATATCAACTATTGATCTTAACAAAAGGTATAAATTATAATATAATTAAGTAATTATGTATTAATTTAGTATAATATTAAATATTAATTAATGAAGTTATATATATATATATATAAATATAAATATTTACATGTAAATTATGATGATTCATTCTACAATATGTGGGTTCATGAATTGATATAAGGTCAACTCGCTAAGGTTACCACATCACCTATGTATTTTACATGAGGTTACACTTTTTCATAATTACGAGTATAGAAGTTGTCGAACAAAGGTAGACTATGAAATATGTGTGAAAGGTGAAACATATTTTTATGGGATCTTACATGAGGTCATTGAAGTGGAATTCCCTAGTATAGTGAAGATGAAATGTGTACTCTTCATATGTGACTGGTTCGATCCACCCGTTAATAGAGGTGTTCGGTGTAACAAGTTTGGAGTTGTGGATATCAATGCTACATGGTGGTACAACAAATTTGAACCCTACATATTGACATCTCAAGCAAACCAAGTTTGTTTTATTCCATATATGAGGATCAGACAGTCTGAAATATCTTGGCTAGCCGTTATAAAAGTTACACCTCGAGGCCGAGTATTGAGTGATGACCAACCACCTTTTCAAGAAGATGCGTAATTAATGAAATGGAAAAAACTGAACAACCAACAGATGGAATCTTACTTGTTGATCCGCAAAATCCGGGATATGAAAATCTTCCAGATGATATAGCAGATGAAGCCAACGAAGATGAATTTGAAGAAAATGATGACTCGGGTGATGGTTCTGAAAATGAGTGATTTTAACTATGTTACAATGTTGTTTTTTTTATTGTTAGATTCATTTGTATGAATTATCTTTTTCATTATCTTGCTCATTATAAACTAAAAAAATAAAAATTAAGACAATGTGTTTGAGGTTTAGAAGTTTAAAATGTATATGTAACTCATGAAGTTTGGGGTTTCCGTTTTAGGGTCACAACACGGAATGGACTATTGGTCCCTATCTGGTCATAAAAGTGGGTCCCTAAGTGGTCGAAAAGGATTAATGGTCCCTAAGTCGTCGTAAAATGTGGGTCCCTAAGTTGTCTTAAATCACTAATAGTTCCTAAGTCGTCGTAATGTATGTGGACCCTAGTTAGTCGTAAATTTACTTTGACATTACTATCAAATAATAAAATAGTCCCTAGCTAATCGTAAAATGTGGTAGTTAATTGGTTGCAAAATTTCATATAAATATATATCACCCTCCATTCCAAAGATGCACAACAAAATATTTCTTCCCAAAAACTTCTAAGGATCACTAAGATATTGGTGGTAATATCTTAGTCAAATGTTCCCATTGAGATTTATTAGACGCTTGAGGGTTCCTCTCAAGAAACTGAATTTTTTGGGACGAATCTTCAGGAGTATGATAAATATTTCTGGTGCAATTGGCGTATAATGCTTTTGGTCGTAATTTAGTTGTAATATTACACGTGTGGTCCCTAATTAGTTGTGAACTCGATACAAGTATGGTCTCTAATTGGTCGTCATTGGTGATCCCTACCTGGTCGTAAATTCTGTGTAGTCGTAATTTACCTCAAAATTAAGACCACCACTATTTCCCTATATAACCCGAGCATCCAAAGTCATTTGGTTGCTCCTTCCTCTCTCTCTAACAACGAACTCCCTTCTCTTGAGGTATGTTTTGCTTTTTTTTTGGTTTTTAGGTGGTTAGTTAAGGTTTAGATTAGTTTGAGATTAGATTAGGTTTAGAATTAGTTTAGGATGAAATTAGAGTAGATTTGGAAAGAATGTTTATTTAATAATGAATTTAAATTGTTTATAACCAGAACTTTTTTTTTGTTTTTTAAAAGATCGATGATATGGCTAGCGGTAAAAATAAATTTAAAAACCTTGCGGCCAGTAGTAGTCCTACTTATGGGGATACATTTTTTGGGCAGATGGATCCTTCAGCTTCTAGCTCCAGTACTGCATCCACCCAAGATTTTTCTCCTGAGAGCCAATCTCAACGAATATCACTGCAGATGAATCACTCTCATCATCCTTCTGCACCATTTACGCATGTGATTCTTTCTCAGTATGTGCCTCTAGCTCCATATCATGAGCCTCCATACTATCCTCAGTATGAGCCTCTATGCCAGCAGCAGTATGATGTCATGGCAGAGACAAACCCGTTCCTTGCTCAGATGTGGCAGACTGTATGTCCGACCATTAACCCCGACTCCACTCCAGAAGAGCAAGCAGACATGGAGCAACATGCCGACCAGCGACAGGCTCAACTCTGCAACGACTTTAATAACTAGTTTTTTTTTTTATTTG
Organism: Eruca vesicaria subsp. sativa; assembly: GCA_932364175.1. Taxonomy (NCBI): domain Eukaryota; kingdom Viridiplantae; phylum Streptophyta; class Magnoliopsida; order Brassicales; family Brassicaceae; genus Eruca; species Eruca vesicaria. The sequence goes on along the minus strand of CAKOAT010801820.1, from coordinate 113,876 downwards.
GGTTTTGTATTTTGAATAATATTTATATTTTGGATATATTAGCTTTTTATTTTAAATTTTCAAAATTCAAAATTTTATATATTTTAAATTTAGAAATTTAGAAATTTTAATTTTTATAAATTTTAATTTATAAATTAAAATAATTATTCCCCAAAATCATTAGATTAGACGTAAATAAATTGTTATTTTTACGACTGATTCACATCGTTGTTCGATGTAAGCTAGTCGTAAAATTTATGATTATTTTACGACAACGGGGATGTTAATAGGTCGTAATACTTACGACTCATTGACTTCTCTTTAACATCTATATATTACTACTATATAAGGACCAGACATTTTGACTAATGTACGACTAGAAGTAAAGACGTAGGTTTATGTCATTTAGACGACTAAGTTACGACCACGTCATTTACGACCAATGTACGATCAAAATATTTACTCGTAACGTTTACGACCAAGTTACGGCTATTTGTCTGTTACGATGAACTAATAACAACCAATTGTGTTACATTGTTAGTTCGTCGTAATAGGTATAATACGACCACAGAACGACCATATCTTTAATCGTTATGCTCATGTTTTCTTGTAGTGTTCTAGTAGAATTTTTTTAATCTACTGATTAATCTGAATTACTCTACATTCCTCATGACTTGAGAGAGACCAATTTCTAATCTACTCATTCACCTAAAGTTGAAAACCTTGAACCGTTAGAACACAATCTTCTTAAGCTCTCAAAATGCACACAAACCCTTTTACTAAAGCTTTCCTATATATCGTGGAGATCACAATATCTTCTTTCCAAATTCTGTGATCATTCCAAATTTTCTAGTTTGCCAACTGGCCAAACCCTCCAAAATATTAGTAATCATCCACGACATGTTATGTTAACCTGTTTTTCTTCTCTTTCAAGTCACACATCCTTTAGCTTTTAATACATATATTTAATACTACTTACGTCCAGATGAAGAAGCAAGACCCAACGGCTTATCCAATGACTGATAAGAGATGTGTTAATAGTTGTCTGATCATCTCTCAGTGTGAAATTCTCTAGGGACTCAGCTCATTGTCGGACACAATTTAAACCCTATCCACGAAACATATGAAACTCTAGTTTAAAAAAAATACCATTTGGTCGGTCTCAAGGCAAATAGATCTCTTCATCTCTGTTTGAGGTGGAAATGGTTCGAAACAATATAAAGAGAGAGATGAGGGCGAACAAAGACGTTTTTATTAGATCTGAACAAGGAGTTACAAAGAGAAGAGTAAAGAGGCGGACTAGCCGGAAGTACAAGATGGTGAGTAAACGGAAAGATGACTAAACATGAAGGTGAGTAAACGAGTAGGTGACTAAACAGGAAGGTGAGTAAACGAGTAGGTGATTAAATAGGAAGGTGAGTAAACGAGAGGGTGAGTAAACCCTACATCTAACCACCTAGTCGCTAAGAAACCCTAGATCTAGCCGCCAAGTGAGTATGTCCAATTCCGGATCCCTTTTCCCTTTGCTGCCTCTCTCCTTTTATAGACCCTGTCTTCGTGTTCGCCCTAGTTTACGTGAGCCTTGTTGGGCTTGATTCTTATTAGTCCCGTTTAGTAGTCCGGGTAAGTCGTACTTTAGCCGACTCTCTCAGTCGCGCTACTAAACGCGTCTCATGCTAAGTCGTTTTGATTCTACCTGGTGGGCCAAGTACATTATCGTGTTGGGCTGAGTTTCTCCATTTGATGGGCCTTGCGGAGGGGTATAACCCATCTCCTACAATAAGTCCCCCCCAGTTCACTTATGAGTTCATAGGACTCTAAGTGAATTTGTGGGTCAGGTTTGATCAAATGGGGAATCCAGCATGGGTACACGTTTAGGCGACACCTCAGGCGTGTCTAGTCTTGCGGCTAGAATGTCGATCATGAGCACGTTTAGGCAACACCACGGGCGTGTCTAGTCTCGCGGCTAGAATGTCGATCATGGGCACGTTTAGGCGACACCACGGGCGTGTCTAGTCTCGCGGCTAGAACGTCGATCGCGAGCACATTTAGGCGACACCTCGGGCATGTCTAGTCTCGTGGCTAGAACGTCGATCATGAGCACGTTTAGGCGACACCTCGAGCATGTCTAGTCTCGCGACTAGGATGTCCTCCATTGTCGCGTAAATGCACCAGTTTGGGCCCGTCTAGTAGCACGACTGAATTGATGCCTGTGAGAGCGGGTTTAGGCGACACCTCGGACGTGTCTAGTCTCGCGACTAGAACGTCGGTCACGAGCACATCTAGGCGACACCTCGGACGTGTCTAGTCTCGCGACTAGAACGTCGGTCACGAACACATCTAGGCGACACCTCGGACGTGTCTAGTCTCGCGACTAGAGCGTCGGTCACGAACACATCTAGGCGACACCTCGGGCGTGTCTAGTCTCGCGGCTAGAACGTTGACCACGAGCACACTTAGGCGACATCTTAAGCATGTCTAGTCTCGCGACTAAGAGGTCTTCTATTGTCGCGTAAAGGCGTCATCTTGAGCTTATTTAGTAGCATGACTGAGTTGATGCTTGTGAGAGTGTGTTTAGGCGACACCTTGAGCGCATCTAGTCTCGCGACTAGTGTGTCTTCTATTGTCTCGTAAAGGCATCACATCTCAATTCGTCTAGCAAATTAACTAAGTCATTACTCGTGGAGTAACACTTAGTTTGAGTAGATCATCCGAGTTGAGATGCACGTTCAGCTTCTAACCGCCTTCTGGTTCAATCTCAGTCGCTGCTCGGTTTAGCTCCGGTTTAATCTCGGTTGGAGTAAACCGGTTTTAAGGGCTTAACCAAACTGAATTAGGTTAAGGGTTAATAGATCTCGGATAATCTTCTGGGTTTCTGCGGTTAATGGGCTTATTTAGGCCCGTTTAAATGCATTAATTGCACTTAGAGAATCGTGCCTTAGGACTTTGCTATAAATAGGTAGATTCTCTCCTTCTTTCATTATTCTTCTCTGCAAGCTCAGGTACTTTCTTCTCTCCCTTCTCTCTACTTTTAGCTTTCTCTCTCTAAGTATTCTGCTTCGGGTTATGGCTTCGTCGGGGCGATTATCTCGTGAGGAAAAAGGCAAAGGGATTGCCTGTGCCACCGGTCAAACCGATGATGTTACAGCGAATGGAAGTCCAATAGAAGACTTCAACTTAATTCATCGCGACGCTTTGCGTGGGGAGAGGCTCGAGCCGCACAAAGACTCGGCCGCGGATTTAGCAGGTGAGGAGGATGACTTAGCCGCCGAAAAAGAGAGTGAAGAGGGCAGTTCAAGTCGCGCGGCTAGCGGGTCTGAGCGAGAAGGCGATTTAACCGCTGAAAGAGAGAGTGAAGAGGGCAGTTCAAGTTGCGCGGCTAGTGAGTCTGAGCGAGAGGAGGGCGATTTAGCCGGCGAAAAAGAGAGTGAGGAGGGAGATTCTAGTCGCTCGGGTAACGAGTCCGATCAGGAGGATGCCGAGAGTTCGGGCTCCGATGAGGATGGTGAGGACACGGGGTCGCCGGATCAGAGCCCTCGAACTCTATGGTTAAGGCATCGCATCGTTAGATTCGATTTGATCGAATGCAAGCCGACCATTCTTCATCTCGATGGCACCTTCGAGGAGCTAAATGCTCTTCCTCCGGAATCGGCGTGGGATCCTTGGGCAGAAGGCCAACGTTGGGAGAATGTCTTCGGAACTCGATCTAATCACTCAACTGTAAGAAGTATTTTGCAATCTTCCAGAGGAGCCGGCGTGACTTACGCGATTCCTACCCAGAAGCAGAGGCCTTGGTCCCCTCCAGTCGGCTTCCAATGTCTATATGAGTCGTACTTTGAGGATGACTCGAAGCTCTGGTTTCCAGTCCCGCGTTTGATTTCAGCGTATGCGAGGAGGCGGGGAGTAGCGATCAGCCAGTTGAAGATAGGTTCGATTCGGAACGCTGTTATGCTGATGGTGATGGCTGCGGAGATAGATGTCCCAATGAGTGTGAGAGTCTTCGAAGAATTGACTTCTACGAAGGCGGAAAGAGGAGGTTTGTTCTCCGTGAAGATGCGTCCAAGTTATAACGTATTGACCGGTCAGCCCCGTAAGACAACGAATTGGCAGCGTTCCTACTTCTACGTCAAAGCCGATAAATACGCGTTTGCGGAAGCCATTGAAGACGACTTCCCGGTGTTATGGAACAAAGAAATCGGTAGAAAACGAGCACCGTGTTGCTTGCTATGTTCGTCGGTTGTCTAACCTTGCCTTTTATTTTTGCAGGTTGTCATCCGAATACAATCGCGTATCCAGAAAACTTCTTCGAGATCGCACAGGCTATTGCGACTCAGAGTCATCTGAATTGGCCGGATCTGAGTCGTGAGTGGATTCGTCGACAACAGGCTCGCATAGAGAGAGGTATATTTTTATATCTAACTTTCGGTTCTGATTGACAAACTAACGGTTCTCTCTCTTCTTCTGTTTTCGTAGTTGATTGGGAATCAAGACAACCGCTAATAGTCTCGGCGCGCAAGTCTCGCTTATCCTTGTTTACCAGGAAACAACAGAAGTTACTCAAGCAAGCGAGAAAGATGTCCGGAAGACCAGACTTAAGTGCTTTACTCAAGGGGAAACTCCAATTGCTGAAGAAGACGCCTCCTAGGGTCGTACCGGCTGGGGATAACGATGCTGAAGCTTCTCAGCAACCCGATCCAAACCAAACCGGTCAGCCTGCTGAAGTTGATCCTCCGGCTCTTGAAGCGAAGAAGAAGAAGAAGAAGAAGAAGAGCCCCATGACGAAGGAATTAGGATCGTCGGCTGAGGCTAATCCTTCGGATGGTCTGGAAGTTGGGGAGAAGGAGAAGAGAAAAGGATCGCGTGACGATTCTGCCGAAGGTGATCCTTTAGAGAAAGGTTCGGAGGAGAGTCCGAAGAAAAAGAGGAGGAAGGTTGCTAAGGAGGTACCGCAATCTCTAAGTCCCAAATCTCGTCCCGCAGATGCTGAGGGGACGATGAGTGCCGTTGGAGATGGGACTGAAGTGCGCAACCGGTCGGTTGATCCTTCTCCAACTGATGTTCCCCAGAAGAGGAAGTCTCCTTCTCGGGTGAGCCTATCGGAAGGTTCGCTTGGTAAGAGACCCCGAGTTGAGTTCGCGGATCGCGTGAGCTTCTCGTATGATGAGAGGACTCCGCTGATCCATAACCCGGGTCCATGCGCGGAGCTTACTCGTCAGATTTGAGGCGGACCGGTTGATCTGCCTCCGGTTGGAGATCTTTTCTTTAAAGACGACTACGCGGAAGCTGCTCTGCAACACAGACGGGTATGTATTTTGATTGATGCTTGGGTAATTGTTGTCGCATCTCTTCCTCAAAACTGATGTCTTTACATCCGTTTGTTCGCTTTCAGGCTGATGGGAGTATGAACGTACTCGTCGAGAAGTACGACAGGACTTTGAGGCAAACGATGGTGCTTCTCGGAAATGCGGAGAAACTTGCCCGCACAAGACTCGGTACTATCGAGCAGATCAAGGCCGAAAATAAGAAGGAGAAGGAGGTCCTCCGTGAGAAGTTTGTAGGGTTCGAGAAAATACTCAAAGCCGACCGTGCAGCGAAGAAGTTGCTTGCGCGGGAGAAAGCGAGTCTCGAGAAAGCTAACGCTGCGCTGGAGCAGGAGAAGGCTGAGCTTCAAGCAGAAAGGGACGCCGTGACGCAGAAGCTGATCGACGAAAGAAAACGCCTGCGGGAGTCTCGAAGTCAGGAGGTTACGCGCGAGAGGGTGCGCGTTGAGGCGGCAATGACCGACAAGGCTAACCGTTGCATCGATCGTGTTCGGACTTACCTCGAACGTCGCAGCCTTTTCGATCAGGAGCAAAGTCTGTTGGACCAGGCTTCCGGGACAAAGAAATGTCTCGAGATGATTCAGGAAGAGAAGGTGGGTATCACGCGGAGCTGATTGTTGTCTTCGGCGCTCAAGAGATGGAGCATGAAGCCAACGTTGCTAAACTGAAAGTGACTCCTTTATTTGACGCTGATCTCGTCCTTTCGCCACTGATTCTTCCTTCCAGGTTCGTCAACGAGGAGTTTGCGGCTATGCTTGATCCGTACGGGTCGAATGATGACTTGGTTAGATCAGAGACGGCATCGCAACTTCGGACATCATGCGAAGCTCTCGGAAACGAATCAACCGGTCAGTCGTAAGAGGTTCTACCCGATGTGATTCCGCCTCGAAAGGGAGGGGAGGATAGGACGGAAGAGCCGTTGAAAGGGCATGAGGAGTCGAACCTCGTTGAGAAGCCTGCTTCTCCTACTCAGGTGGAGCGTAAGGAGTTACCTGAAGAGGCTGATGGAGAAGAGCCGGCGTCGTTGGTTGACTTTGTAGAGAGTCTTGTTGGAGATGGTGAAGCCGTGAAGGGATCGGAAAGCGAGCCGGTTGCTGCCGTCACTGAGGACACTTCTGGCTCGAAGGAGAACGCGATTTGATCGCCTCTTGTAATCAACTTGTTGTACTTGCTATTTACCTTCAGATTTTTTTTTGTATTTTAAGGCCCCGCTGTGGTCCTTCCTTCTCCTTGTAAGACTTTTATTTTAAATGATAAAGTGCGGTTTAAGTGTTTGTTAGTTATCCCAAATTTTCCGTCTATTTTTACGTACATTCCTGAAAGAAAGGTTCCAGACCGGCTAGTCGGTGATTTAACGAATTTAGTCAGCCAAAACGTTCATTCGTTTACTCAGATAGCGGTCCGGATTTCTTTCACATGTCGATCCTTGTGGGATGCGACTTTGGATCCCTCAACCAAGTGTCTGATCAGGACATGACTGATTCGTGGGTGCGAGTATATGTGTCCTCATCTGCGGACGAGAATGTGGATATCGCCTTGACCGCGTTTGGTCGTTACAAAGTTTGGACTTTGGTGTTATTACGGCTGCGCCTGATTAGGGCTGCCTACGTACCTCGAAAGAGGATCAAGCCATTCGTAGTTCGGTTTATCCGAGCAAAAGTGGCTGTTTTAGGGCGCATTTACTCGGGCGAGTAGAAGTGACAGCTAGGGTGCATCTACTCGTTTGTTTTTGGTTGTTGTTACAGCTGGATCGATTAAGGCTACCTACGTACCTCCAAAGAGGATCAAGCCGTTCGTAGTTTGGTTTACCCGAGCAAAAATGGCTGTTTTAAGGCTCATTTACTCGGGCGAGTAGAAGTGACAACTAGGGTGCATCTACTCGATTTTTTTTTTTTTTTTTTTTGAGGCTAGAAGGAGGGGATTAGCCGACTGGCCTACGAATAGTAGCGGCGAAGATGCGCGGAGTTCCATGCCCTTGGGACGTCTTCACCGTGTGAAGTTTGAAGTCGGTAGACGCCTTGTTTGATGACTTTGATGATTTTGTATGGTCCTTCCCATCGTGCGCCTAGCTTGCCGGCGTTGAGCTCCTTGGTGTTCTCGAATACCTTGCGGAGTACAAGATCTCCGAGTGCGAGTGGTCTTGCTTTGACCCGCTTGTTGTAATAGCTCTCAATCTGGTGTTGGTAGTTCTGGATTCGGAGCAATGCTTGATCGCGACGTTCCTCCAGTTCATCAAGCGCATTGAGGAGCATGTCCTCATTGAGTTCGACGTGTTGCGGCATTTGAGAACGCCGGAGGCTAGAAACGTTCACTTCAGCTGGAGGCATGGCTTCGACTCCGTATGCAAGAGAAAAGGGGGTTGATTTAGTCGCTCCCCTTGGTGTCGTGAGATGGCTCCATAGGACACCGTCTAGTTCGTCGGCCCAGTGTCCTTTCTTGAGGTCCAGACGCTTCTTGATGCCATCTACGATGAGCTTGTTAGATGACTCGGCTTGACCGTTCCCTTGCGGGTATCTGGGTGTGGAGGGGCTCAGGCGAATATTCCATTTTCCGCAAAAGTCCTTGAAATTCCCAGACATGAACTGCGAACCGTTGTCGGTTACAATTTCATACGGGAGACCGTAACGGCAGATGATGTTCTTCCAGACGAAACCGCGTACTTCCTTGTCAGTCACCTGAGGGAAAGCTGCAGCCTCGATCCACTTGGTGAAATAGTCCGTAAGGACTAAGACAAAGCGGCGCTGACGGGAAGAAACCATGGGGCCAATAATATCCATAGCCCGGCGCATGAACGGATAAGGAGGGGTAGAAGTTTGTAACACTTCCGTTGGGCAATGTATAACAGGGGCATGTCTCTGGCATTTGTCGCATTGACGAGAATAGGATTCACAATCTGTGTTCATAGTCGGCCAAAAGAGTCATGCGTTTCTGATTTTTAAGGCTAGGGCCCGTCCTCCAGAATGGTTTCCTCCAGCACCGTCGTGGGTTTCGGCCATCGCACGTCGAATCTCATCGCCGTGAATGCATTTGAGGAGGACCCCGCATGCGTTGTATCTGAAAAGTTCGTCATCCATGACGGCATAATGCGCGCTGCGTCGTTTTAGTCGTCTAGCCTCCCACTTCTCGGTTGGCAGTGTGCCGTGCGAGAGGTAGTTGATAAACTCCAAACGCCAGTCGACGGTCTGCTGATCGGTCTCAGTCATTGCTGTGTCGCTGATGGGGGCAACGAGGGTAGCCGTCTCATCGGAAACATTGATGCTCGGTTCGTCGATGCGATGTATCGGAATAGTTCGCTTTATTTGGTCGCGTAATTTGCTTCCGAGGGCGGCGAGTGCATCTGCACAAGCGTTTTCACCGCGGGGTACCTTGGTGAGCTCGAAAAATTCGAACTCCTTTGCTAACTCTTGAACGATACGGAGGTATGCGTCCATTCGATTGTTGCGGGTATCATAATCTCCGTTGTACTGACCGGCGACGAGCTGAGAGTCACAATACGCACTTACTCGCTTTGCTTTGACTGCCTTGGCTAAACGTAGGCCGGCTATCAATGACTCGTACTCAGCTTCGTTGTTTGACGCTGGGAAGTCAAAGCTAAACGATTGTCGTATCAGTTCGCCAGTTGGGGATTGGAGTTGAACACCCGCGCCTGAACCTTTGTTCGTCGAGGAGCCGTCCACATGTAGTATCCAATTCTGACTCGGGAGCTGGACGTCCTGTTCTAGTTCGGGTGCTAACTCGACAATGAAGTCAGCCAAGACCTGAGCTTTGAGGGCTGTTCGGTTTTTATACGTTATGTCGAGCTCCCCGAGTTCTACGGCCCACTTGGTTAATCGACCGGCGCGATTCGTATTCTGCAAAACAGTTCGGAGGGGCTGATCAGTCAGCACCTCAACCGAGTGTGATTGAAAGTAGGGGCGAAGCTTTCTGGCTGCTTCTACTACGGCGAGAGCCATCTTCTCGAGAGCTGGGTACCGAGTTTCCGGACCGGTCATGCGCCTGCTTGTGTAGAAGATTGGCTTCTGTTCGCCTCTGTCCTCCTTGACGAGGACGCTACTAACTGCTGCACTAGAGACGGCGATGTACAGTGAGAGGACATCTCCTTCGTCTGGCTTTGCGAGGACTGGAGGGGTGGTGAGGTACTTCTTGAGCTGAGAGAAGGCTTCCTCGCACTTATCGTCCCAAACGAATTTCTTGTTTCCACGGAGAAGGTCATAGAAAGGGAGACATTTATCGGTTGATCTAGAGATGAAACGGTTAAGAGCGGCGATGCGACCAGTTAGCCGCTGGACTTCGCGGCTGTTCTTAGGACTCGGGAGATCGAGCACAGCTGATATTTGCTTCGGGTTGGCTTCAATCCCTCGTTGGGTAACGATGTAGCCTAGAAACTNTTCTTGTTTCCACGGAGAAGGTCATAGAAAGGGAGACATTTATCGGTTGATCTAGAGATGAAACGGTTAAGAGCGGCGATGCGACCAGTTAGCCGCTGGACTTCGCGGCTGTTCTTAGGACTCGGGAGATCGAGCACAGCTGATATTTGCTTCGGGTTGGCTTCAATCCCTCGTTGGGTAACGATGTAGCCTAGAAACTTGCCGGAGGAGACCCCAAACGTACACTTCGCAGGGTTCAGCTTCATTCCGTACTTTTTTAGCGTTCCGAAGCAGTCTCGTAAATGGTTAAGATGATCTTTGGCATGAAGCGACTTGACGAGCATATCATCGATATAGACTTCCATGGTGCTACCGAGTTTGTCGGCGAACATGCGGTTGACGAGTCGCTGGTAGGTAGCTCCAGCATTCTTCAACCCGAATGGCATGACTTTATAACAGTACGTTCCTCGGTCTGTGATGAATGCTGTCTTCTCGCGGTCATCGGGGTGCATCATAATCTGATTGTAGCCTGAGAACGCATCCATGAAGGTGAGCATCTCGGTTCCTGCGGTTGATTCTACTAGACGATCGATACTGGGTAACGGGTAACTATCTTTTGGGCAAGCTTTGTTAAGATCGGTGAAGTCGACGCAGACGCGCATTTCCCGTTCTTTTTCTTGACTACCACAGGATTCGCTAGCCATTCCGGGTATCGGACTTCTGTGATCGAACCAGCTCCGAGTAGTCGTTTGACTTCCTCGTTCACTGCTTTCGCTCTTTCCGGTCCCAGCTTGCGTCTTTTCTGGCGGATAGGCTTGAAAGTGGGATTGACGTTGAGCTCGTGGGTAGTTATGGCTGGATCGATTCCTTTCATGTCCGTCATCGACCAAGCAAAGGTGAACACATTTTCCTTCAGGAACGTGAGCAATGCTCGCTGCATATCGTCGGCTAGATGTGCACCAACGCGCACTGTCTTACTTGGATCGGAATCGTCTATAGGCATCTCCAGAACCTCGTCTTTCTGAGGGAAGGTTCGAGCGATCGGATGAGAGACAGAGTTGACTAGGGACGATGAACGTTGCAGCTTGACTGTGGCGATTAGCAGGTCTCGCGTGGCTTGCTGATCTCCGCGGACGGTCTTGATTGTTCCGTCTACCCCAGGGAACTTGATGCATTGGTGGTAGGTTGACGGAACTGCCTGCATCGAATGTATCCATGGGGTTCCGAGAATGACATGATAAGGGGCTTTAGTGTTTACCACGGAGAATTTAACCGTTCGAGTAACTCCGCATGCGCGGACTGGGAGACGGATTATCCCTTGGATGATTTCCGATGAGCCGTTGAAGCCGGTCAAGGTCCGCGAGGATGATTTGACATCGTCGAAATCTACCCCCATCTTTTCGAGTGTATCACGAAAGATGAGGTCAACCGAGCTTTCTGTGTCGACTAGTACTTTGGTTACATCGTACTTACCGATCTCAAGGACGACTAGCAGAGGATCGTTGTGGGGCAAATGGACTCCGTTCAAATCTTCCGGAGAAAATCTGATTGGCGTGTGGCTCAGTGGCTTCGTAGGCCAACGTCTCGAAGATGCGGCTTGGCGCCGATAGTCTTTGACGGAGCGGACGGAGTCACCACAAGGAGGTGATCCACCCATGATGACGTTCAGCCGGGGTTTCACGGTGACTCGTTTGGTATCTAGGAATGTACGAAGATCCGCGGGGACGTTCTCGTCGCTTGGCTTTGACGAGTCCAGGGTATGGGACGAAGTTGGCTGCTCTAGCCGTTGATTTATTGATTTGGAACGGTTTAGTCGCGCGCGTAAATCGGTCAGGTTAGCGTTGAGTTTGTCGCGTAGATCGGTAACAGGCTTGTCGTCCGACAAGGGAGGCTCCTTGGTTTCCAGGCGTCGCGACTTGTTGGCTTGGAGCATGAGGCGGAGGTCTTTGCTGTTGACGTCATCGCATGTAGTGACCTTTCGCTTGAGGAAGCTCCGAAGGTCGCTTGATACTGGCGAGTTATCGTCCTCATCATCTGATGACAAAGGTTGCTGGGATCGTATTACCTCAATACGTTGGCGGCTTGCTGGTTGCCCCTCGTCTCCCGAAGAGACTTCGTTGTCGGCGGCATCCGAAGGTTTGTCGTCTGGACGGCGTTGCTCTCCGCTCTTACCACCGGACTTTCGCTGCGCGCGTTTATCTTTGTTCTTAGACCAACTCTTACCGGATTTAGGTTTCAACCGATGAGAGGAATTCAGCGTACATCGTTCTACATTCGGTTGTGTCGTGTCCTTTGACGTCATGATACTTACAGTGTTTGGTGAGGTCGACTCCTTTAGAAGATCCCGCTCCTGAGGTAGCCGGCGAAGCTGGTTGAGCCGGTCCGGCAGGACTAGCCAGACCTTTCAGAGCCGCCGTCTCTCGGTTGTAGACGTTCCATGGCTCGCCGCGTACTGAGAAACTTGCGACTGGCGTGTTATTCTCGTCGACGACAAACAGAAGGCCGCTCTTTTGTTATTTCTTGTCGCCGGAAGCGTGTTCACGCGGCTCCGGCTTTGCGTCAGAGGTCTTGGGCGTTGTCGGCTTTGCTGCGCTATGTTTGCCTATGATTGCTTTCGTGTCCTTCTCTATTCGGATGAAGTTGTGTGAGCGAGCTATGGCATCCTGGAGCGTCGTGGAGATGCTTCGGTATAGGTCCTCTCGGAACTTGGAATTGAGATGGAGGGTGTTCATGAGAGCGTCGACGGCTATGTGGTCTGGGATGTCGATCTTTGAGACGATCGACTTGAAGCGCTCCATGAAGTCTCGAAGACTTTGGTCTTTAGTCTGCTTTAGGTTCCACAAGCTGGAGGCTGTCGCTTCGCGCTTAGTGAACATGATGTAGGTTTTGAGGAAAGCCGACGAAAGCTCTCTGAAGCTGCTGATGGAGTTCTCTTTGAGACCTGAGAACCAGGTCAAGGCTTGGTCGTGGAGTGTTTCCACGAACAGCTGACAGTATGCGGCGTCTCTTTCGTCGTTGGGTAGCCGCGCTCGGGCCATCGCGATGTTGAAAGCAGTCATATGCTCCACAGGGTCACCGCCGGGTTTGTACTGCGGGACGCGCAGCTTCTCAATCTTGCGGAAGTTTACGCTAGTCAACGTACTGGTGAATGGAGTACGCTCGGTTGAAGCGAGAACACTCTCGATCTGCGGAGCGGCGCTAGTAACCTTGTGAATCGTGGAGCTCATCTGTTGGAGGTTCAGTTTGAGCTCGGCGATTTCACGGACAGTCGTGAGATCTGGGCCGACTTGAGCTGCTTCTGCAGCGTGCGGCTCGGTGGGTTCCGATTCTTCGAAGGTATTGTCGGCTACCGGCGCTGTCGGGTTGGTGTTGAAGAGGTGATGTCGGAACGGTTGAGAGTTACTCGTTTGCCCGGCGGGAGCTGCTGTTAACGCTGCTACGAGTGCGGCGAGTTGAGCTTGAGTCTCCTTTTGGATTTCGTCCTATCTGGCGAAACGCGCCATGACGGAGCTCATGAAGTCGGGCGGAAGGGGTGTTTCGGGTACGGGAGTCTGAGTCGGCTCCTCCCCGGCGGTTCCGGAGACGGTTCCATCGTCAGGCATGTCTAGATCTGATAACGTTGCTTTGTTCAGAGCCCCACGGTGGGCGCCAAATTGTTTGAGGTGGAAATGGTTCGAAACAATATAAAGAGAGAGATGAGGGCGAACAAAGACGTTTTTATTAGATCTGAACAAGGAGTTACAAAGAGAAGAGTAAAGAGGCGGACTAGCCGGAAGTACAAGATGGTGAGTAAACGGAAAGATGACTAAACAGGAAGGTGAGTAAACGAGTAGGTGACTAAACAGGAAGGTGAGTAAACGAGTAGGTGATTAAACAGGAAGGTGAGTAAACGAGAGGGTGAGTAAACCCTAGATCTAACCACCTAGTCGCTAAGAAACCCTAGATCTAGCTGCCAAGTGAGTATGTCCAATTCCGGATCCCTTTTCCCTTTGCTGCCTCTCTCCTTTTATAGACCCTGTCTTCGTGTTCGCCCTAGTTTACGTGAGCCTTGTTGGGCTTGATTCTTATTAGGCCTGTTTAGTAGTCCGGGTAAGTCGTACTTTAGCCGACTCTCTCAGTCGCGCTACTAAACGCGTCTCATGCTAAGTCGTTTTGATTCTACCTGGTGGGCCAAGTACATTATCGTGTTGGGCTGAGTTTCTCCATTTGATGGGCCTTGCGGAGGGGTATAACCCATCTCCTACAATCTCCTTGAGAGAGCCGAAGTTAAAGCCAATTACAGATGTGGGTCTTGGGCCTCTCGGCCTCTGAAATGGCTCAAAAATAATGTCGTTCCCTTTTTATTTAGACGCCTTGTCGTTTCTTTTATCCTCTAGTAACCTGTATCCCGTTTTCTTTCTTTCAGTAATACAAACAAACAACCTCAAATAATTAGTCTCCACTCTCCACGTTGCGAAAATCCGATCTACGCTTCTCCCTCTCTCCAATCTCCCTGCGCCACAGATTTCTCGATCTTCAACGATCTGCGGCAAAGATGAACGATGTGGATGTATCGAATCAGATCCAGCAGATGGTGAGATTCATCCGCCAAGAGGCTGAGGAGAAGGCAAACGAGATCTCCGTCTCCGCTGAAGAAGTACGTTTGCTTCTCACTCTTTTCTTCCATTTCTCAGGATCTCTCTTCCGCAATTCGAGATTCTGATTATCATCGATCTGAATATATGTAGGAATTCAACATCGAGAAGCTGCAGCTAGTCGAGGCGGAGAAGAAGAAGATCAGGCAAGATTATGAGAAGAAGGAGAAGCAAGCTGATGTTCGCAAGAAGATGTGAGTTTCTATTAACCGATCGTTTAGTTTCTTGATTGAATCTTGATTTAGTTTAAGCTGGATCGCCTTCTGTTGTTATGGATTTGAATTATGAATACATTGTTTTTGTGTGTTCAGTGATTACTCGATGCAGCTAAATGCGTCAAGGATCAAAGTTCTTCAAGCGCAGGATGATATTGTCAACGCAATGAAAGACCAAGCAGCTAAGGATCTTCTCAAGGTCTGTGCTGATGAGGATGCCTACAAACAGCTCCTCAAGGATCTCATTGTTCAGGTTGACTTCTTTGAAGCATATGATATGATTATGTAATTGTATCTTGAAGCATATGATATGATTATGTAAAATATCATTGTTGCAGTGTTTGCTTCGGTTGAAAGAACCTTCTGTGTTGTTGCGTTGCCGTGAGGAGGATTTGGGTTTAGTTGAAACTATTCTTGAGGATGCAAAGGAGGAGTATGCTGGTAAAGCAAATGTTCATGCTCCAGAGGTTGCCGTGGACACCACGATATTCCTTCCACCTCCTCCTACCTCTAGTGATCCTCATGGTCTCCACTGGTAAAATTCATGTTTCTCATCATATTAGTTTAACATCACACAGAAAGTAACTTAAGGCATAGTGATTATATTTTAGATTTTAAAGAAAGGACTATTATGGTGTCTAGATCTGGCTTGATCTAGGTAATAATATTTTGTGTTGAACATGTTACAGCTCTGGAGGTGTTGTGTTAGCTTCTCGTGATGGAAAAATTGTGTGCGAGAACACACTTGATGCGCGTCTTGACGTGGCTTTCCGTATGAAACTTCAAGTGGTATGAATAGCAAACTCAAAACTTAGTTTGATGTCTTTCTAGTGATTCATAAACTCTCTTACTCACTCATCTTTTTCCACAGATCCGTAGGTCGTTGTTCGGCCAAGTTGCTGCCTAAAGAATGAAAAAGAGACGGAGATGTGATTCAGACCGGGTTGTGTTTGGTTTTACCCATTTGGGAAAGATTTCTATTTGTTGTGATTCTTTTATGTTCTCTGCAACAATTTTACTTTGATGCCAAAAAACCCCGTCGAACTCTTTGTTTACGCATATGTATTTTTCCTCGAGTGTTAATCATTGGCTATAAAAATAAATAAAGAAACGAAAGACTTTCTTTCTTCTAAAGACCCTATGCTTATATATGTGGATTTTAGGTGCTCTTATTTGTGTTGACTGATTGATAAGCTAAAGCAGTGCTATGTGAGGAGGAAGAAAGTCAAAGCTCATGTTGAACTGGACGAGTGAGACTCATTTGATTGGTTAAGGAGTTTGTCATTTGATTGGTTAAGGAGTTTGTTGGAGTTAGTTAGACTCTAATTAGTATAAATAATGACTGTTGTATTCATTGGAGGTTAGCTTGTAATTTTGGTTAAGAGTCTATTAGATTTGAGGAGCTCATGAGTGGGTTAAGCCACCGTGACTCACTATCTGTTACAAGTGTAATTCGTTCTTCAAGATAATAAAAGAGTACTTTCAGTCGCCGCGCACACATTCAACCATTTGAAGAAGGATAAACCGATCGCCGATTCACCGACTCCACAACCTCAGGTACGGAATCTTGATAATCTCGAACAACCGGAGGGGGAACCGTTAGGTTATCGGACTAGTCGTGGCAGATTGCAACTCGTGATAGTTTGGTTAAGAAAATTGAGCTTCCGAGTTTCGATGGAGTGAAACCGTATATTTGGATCAATCAAGTGGAGAAATATTTCAGAGCTGCGAAGTATGATGAGGACGAGAAAATGGAGATTGTGGCGTTGAGTTTGACATGAGAGGTGCTGAACTGGTATTCTTGGGAAGTGACTCAAGAACCGTTTTCGATTGGGATCACTTTAAAGAAAGGATGTTAGACCATTTTACTGAGTCAATGGATGATGAACCCAAGAATAGGATATGTGCATTACGCTTGACGGGATCTATCAGAGCATATGTGAGTGAGTTTGAAGAGCTGATTAACTTGGTCAAAGGTTTAAGTGAAGCTAATATGATTAACAAGTTCTACACCGGGTTAAAACCAGAAATGAAAGAGGTCATCAAGATGAAAGAACCAAAAGGCCTCGGAAATCACATTGCGGCAGTTATGAAAATGGAAACAAGCGCTTTTTGTCAGATGCTCAACACACACTCAAGTATAACAGGGGGTTATCAGTCGCAGCCAACCTCCAGGCCACAACATAAGCACCATTCATCATCAACTATGACAACAGTAAACAAATTGATAGAGTCAGGGGAGAAAGGGAAAGGTCTGGAGTCAGAAAAGAAACAAGCAACGAGAGAAAGGGAGCGAGTACATTTGACACCAGCAGAATTGGCTGAACTTAAAAGACTGAAGCTGTGTTTTAAATGTCGAGAGAAGTGGTTCAGGGGTCATGTGTGTGGCAAACCACAACTGTAGGTTAATTATGACACTGTTTGAGGGTTTTGAGGTTGAGATTTTAGAGGATTTGTGGGAAGAAGCAATGTCAATGCAGGAGGTTACTCCTCAGGTGATACATTATCGTTATGTTCTTTCTTGGGGTATGACTCTCCAACAACTCATAAACTTCGAAGCAACTTCATCAAGCCGGATGTTTTAAAGAAGCTACACATGACATGTCAGTCTCGAGATAATGTACAAGTATTGTTGGGTTCAGGAATAACAATTAATTTAACAAGGATTTGCAGGAATGTTCAGTTGGAGTTACAGGGCCTACAATTCTGTATTGACTGCATATCGTTTGAAATTGCCAGATATATTTGGTGTTGGGAGTTCAATGGCTCAGAACACTTGGTTTGTGTGAAGTTGATTGGGAAAGGCATGAAATGAGCTTCATGTATAATGGCAAACGGGAGACTCTAGTGGGAGAATCAGATTTACACCTGCCTCTCAGAGCTATAAAAGACTCTCACTCAACACCGTTACAAGCTCTAGAGTTGGATGATTTAGACGTGCCTCAACAGCAATCTTTGACAACAGCTATGCTTCTTCCGAAGATGTTGGAAGAGCTGTTACAAAAGTTTGATAAGGTCGTCCCATAGCTTATTTCAGTCATAGTTTGTCTGTTAGAGAACAATTGAAACCTATCTATGAATGTGAGTTAATGACAGTGGTGTTAGCAGTTCGGAAGTGGAAACATTATCTGTTGGGAAGGAAGTTTGTGGTGCATACTGATCAAAAAAGCCTCAAGTTTCTCTTAAAACAAAGAGAGGTCAACATGGAATATCAAAAGTGGCTAATCAAACTGTTGGGTTATGAGTTTACAACTGTTTACAAGAAAGGGGTTGATAACACATCAACTGATGGCCTATCTCGAATGTTCTCTAAGGAGTCTGTTTAAGCTGCACGTTCTTTGTTGGCAATGACATTACCATCAGTAATTCAAGTGGAAGATCTATATAAAGAGATTGATGAAGATGTGTCGATACAATCGTGGTTGAGTTAGGCCTATTTTTATAGGCAATGACATTACCATCAGTAATAAAAACTTATTTTTATTATTATTTAAACTTAATTTTAAACCTTTTTATGAACAATAATTGCATATAAATAAAATAATTTTTATTATTATTTAAACTTAATTTTAAACCTTTTTACGAACAATAATTCACAAATCTATTCTTATAATAATAATAATAAACTAATTTTATTATTTTTAAACTTAATATAAACCTTTTTACGAACAATAATTGCATATAAATAAGAATTCATTTTTATTATTATTTAAACTTAATTTTAAACTTCCGATCATTGCTGCAAAAATCGCCAAACACTAAAGATTTTAGTAATATTGATTTTTATGCAACCACAAATTTTTATATAATGATAACATCTAATCTGTTTAGGTACAATGGGTATGAAGAATCTGTTTTCGGGAGTACCAGAATTTTGGTCAGGAAAAGAAACCCGTTGGATCACCTCCATCGGTGAAGTCAAAGACAGGACTAAAAAAAGGTAACAACGATTTTTAGGATTAGTTTTTTGTATTATGTATTCTATAATTAAGTCGTATATAACAGAAACATAATGTCCCAAAATGACAGGAAAATGAAATCCAACTCCTCCACCGGTGTTTGTAACAGATGAAAATCTTCAAGGTAAATTTTTTTGGGGTTACACAATTGTAGTAATATGATTGATACTTTATAAATACTAACATTATATCTATATTATGAATTTATTTGTCTCAATGTATATCTGTTACACTTCTTTGGGACCTCTGTGTTAGACGTTTGTTTATATGTTACAATTATTATTTTTCAGCTACTCAAACTCCACTTGGGGAAAACAAAACAAATGAATTTCTTCCACCAAGGTTCATAGTTGATGACCATCTTGAAGGTAAAAAGTATTTTCAATCTATACATAGACAGTTAATTATATTCAAGGATGATATGAAATAGAAACTGATATGTTTTGATTATGATATACACTTTTTTGACTATGAGATACATTTTTATACGCAGCTTATAATAATCGATATGAAATGGAAAATGAGTCTGAAAATGAAGATGAAAATAATGAGGTTTACACTACATATCCAGCTGGAGAATCTTCGAGAAACCCATCACCACATCATATCCTGCAACCAACTAATCATACAGTTTCTGCGGCCGTTATCATCAGGATACAAAAGAATGGTAATGCCCTGAAAATAATAATATAAAATAACTACATATTACTTTGTTTCTTATGATGATGTTTCTTACACAGGTTATTATGACGATGGAAATCCAATTTGGAATTGTACGTATTGTGCAGCCTATATGTGGTATGGTGAAAGAATTGGAAAACGTCGTCGTAGTTCCAATCCTGTCTTCACAATATGTTGTAAGCGTGGTAAGGTTGTGCTTCCTCATCTTGCAAATCCTCCAATGGAGTTAATGACTTTGTTATGCAAAGGAGACGAGTTGAGAAAACATTTTCGAGAGTTCATACGAGCTTACAGTATGATGTTCTCTTTCACATCTCTTGGGGGGGGGGGATAGATCATTCTATTAACAATGGTCGTGGACCATTTGTTTTCCGAATGTCTGGTGAGAACTATCACCGTATTGGTGATATAGTTTCTGAGCCTGGAAAAGCTCCAAAATTTTCTCAGCTATATATCATTGATACTTTAAATGAGATCAAAAATAGGCTCGAAGCTTATGCCAAGTAATTTTCTTCACTTTTAAAACTTACTATGTTTATATTATACACATTGCAGTACAAGATATAAGTTTCTCAAGTTATACCTTTTTAAATACTATACAGGTCTGATAGAGCTGGTGCTAAGAAACTAAGAGAAACAGTTGTGAGTATTCTGAAGAATATGTTAGATCAGTGTAACCCTCATGTTAAGGCGTTTAGGTATGCAAGGGACAGATTCGACATAAAATGATCAACAGGTTACAGGATGAGGTTGATTGAAGGTCGACAATCTGATGGACGAACCCATAATCTTCCGACTGCAAATGAAGTGGCTGCTTTGATACCATGAGATTTTGTTTTAAATATGGAGACACGAGATATTGTCCTAGAGAGTACAAGTGGAAAGTTGCAAAGGATAAGTGAATTACATCCGGCATATTTGCCTATGCAATATCCACTGTTATTTCCATATGCAGAGGATGGCTTTCGATTAAACATTCCTATTTGTTTTGAAGACACCACTGGGAGAAAACGCAAGTCAATAACTATGCGTGAGTTCTTTGCATTTCGGATTTTAGAGAGGAAGGGGGAAGCACCTACAATTACAAGATCAGGCAGACTGTTTCATCAGTTCCTTGTGGACGTCTACAAAATGATAGAATCGAGTAGACTGCGTTATTTGTGGCTAAATCAGAAAAAGCTCCGGTCAGATAGTTACGATGCAATCCAAAAAGCAGCTGCAAGAGGTGGAGTTAAGATGACTGAGCAAGGGAGCCGGATTTACATTCCAGCAACTTTCACCGGAGGAACAAGGTATATGAAGCAGCACTACTATGATGCCATGGCACTGTGCAAGTACTTTGGATTTCCAGATCTTTTCATCACTTTTACGTGCAATCCAAAATGGCCTGAAGTTACTAGGTATCTGAAAAAGTATAATCTAACCAGCGAAGACAGACCAGATATACTGTGTAGAGTTTTCAAGATGAAACTCGATAATCTAATCAACGAGTTGACAAAGAAGAACGGCTCCTTCTTTGGGCCAACTGCTGCAGGTAAAGTATTACTTATATATATTTTTTTAAAACAACTACTTTACATAGTCCTTATGTTTTTATATATTCTCATGATCCTTTTTCATTTTTTCAGTAATGTACACCATTGAGTTTCAAAAAAGAGGAATGCCACATGCTCATATTCTGCTCTTCATGGAAAAAGAATCAAAATTTCCAACAGCGGATGATATAGATAAGATTATTTGTGCTGAAATACCGGACAAGACAGTAGATCCAGAACTATATGCAATTATCGGGGATTGTATGATGCATGGACCTTGTGGCGCAGCAAAGAAGGATAATGTTTGTATGGTTAATGGTAAATGTTCGAAGATGTTTCTGAAACCTCTGAACATCAGGACAGCGATTGACACAAATGGATTTCCAGCTTACATGCGCCGGTTTGATGGTAGGTTTATTGAGAAAAATGGAATCAGATTAGACAATAGATATGTTGTACCATACAACAAAGGGCTCATGCTTCGATATCGCGCACATATGAATGTTGAGTGGTGCGTCCAAACGCGGGCTGTTAAGTATCTTTTCAAGTATATTCATAAAGGACCTGATTACGGTTCAGCTGCAATGGATAAAGAAGATGAAGATGGTGTCATTGACGAGATTAAAAGATATTACGACTGCAGGTATTTTTATATTTAAAGCAATTCCTTTTTAGTGTCTACAGATTATAAATTATACAAAATTAATACTTGATATATTAAAGCAATTCAATTTCAGTAGAAACTCTATTTAAGAAATCATTTTTCTTCAAAAGAAACTTTATAAATTATACTCCATATATTAATAAACTCTTTAAATTATCTTTAATTTATTTATAATATTATATTTAAAATTAAATATAAGAGAGATGCAATGCATATATTATATATATATATATATAATATATATCAAATAATATATTTCGACTAAACTAAAATGAATATAAATAATGAGGTTTAATAAGACATATCAATACACTATAATTAAATACTCCCTTTTATAAAATTAATAAAATGTGAAAATCCCTCCTTAAATAAATCAATACCTATTAATATTTATAAAAATATATCTCTGTAAACTTTAGCAAATATAAAGCAATTCCTTTTTAGTGTTTACAAATTACATATCATACAAAATTAATACTTGATATAATAAAGAAATTCATTTTAAGTAGTCCCTGATGCTATTGAAGAAATCATTTCTCTTCAAAAGGAACTTTATAAATTATAACTCGATATATTAATAAACTCTTTAATTTATCTTTCATTTATTTATAATTTATCCAACTACAGTATAACCTCTTTAAATTAATAAATAAATATTTATAAATTAAAAATATTTGTGAGGTTCAACTTGGACCAGCTCAATAATTTGAGACAAATTCAAAAATAATATTTTTTAGTTAAATTTTATGTAAATATATGATCCCATTAAAATTATAAATTAATAATTTAAATTTATAAATATGATATATCACTTAAGGGATTAATTATATTGTTTTTATACTTACAATAAAATTATCTTTATATTTGATTAATACTTAATATATTTTTAATGAGATTTAGTAATATTATATTTAAAATAAAATCAAGTTATATTCAATACATATATTATATACATCAAATAGTATATTTCGACTAAACTAGAATTAAAATAAATATAATAGAGATTTAATAATAAATATCACTACACTATAATTAAATACTTTTCTTATCTTAAAATAAATGTATCTTAAAAGTAAACAAAATGTAAATAAGGAAATTTTCTGTAAACTAAATAATTTCTAGATTAATAAAATGTGAAAATCCCAACTTTGTTATTTTATAGAGGTTTTATTGTGTATATAAAAGTAAATTATAACCTACATGAAGTAATGATCATACATAAATAAGTCAATAATCTATTAATATTTGTAAAAATATTTCTCTATAAACTTCCGCAAATATAAAAAACTTAATATTTGTGGCAGTTTAAACATTAAAATATATATATTTTAAACTAAACCAGTCAAGAAAAATCTATTTATATTAATATATCCATAATTAAAAACTTTTAAATGTGTATTTTTTATTTTAAAGGTATATTACTGCATGCGAGTCGTCGTGGCGGATTCTTGCTTTTCCTACACATTATCGTACTACTTCTATTGAGAAACTTAGATTTCACCTTCCGGATCAGGAGATGGTGTATTACGATGAAAATGAGCCTATTGAGATTAATCTCAATAAAAAGACTATCAACCAATCCATGTTTCTAGCCTGGTTCAAAGCAAACAAAAAAATACCCTGAGGCAAGAGAGTTGACATATGCTGAGTTTCCAACCAAATTTGTTTGGAAATCAGGTACGAGAGAATGGGTACCACGGCAACGAGGCTTTGCAATAGGGAGGATAGCGCATATTCATCCATCATGTGAGGAGCTATATTTCTTAAGAGTATTACTAAATTGGGTTAGAGGGCCAACATCATACGATGATATAAAAACAGTTGATGGTGTTTTATATTCAACATATGAGGATGCTTGCTATGCTTTAGGTTTGATGGATGATGACAAGGAATACATAGAAGCTATCAAAGATGCCAGTTTTAATAGTTCTGGCACGTATACCCGGAAGCTTTTTGCGAGAATGTTGGTATCTGACTGCTTATCTCAGCCTCATGTTGTGTGGGAAGCTACTTGGGAGTATCTTACAGAAGATATTCTTTACAACAAACGGAGAGAAACTGGACGACTTGGTAAGATTTGTTTTATTATTCTTATTAAAATAATTAGCTCAGTTATCTAATAAAATTATCAAACTTGCAGATATGAACTTGACCATCGAGCAGATCAAAAATGTTGCTCTTACTGAGATCGAAAATCATTTGCTCAGCAATGGCCGTAGCGTCAAAAAATGGAATCTCATGCCAAAGCCAGAAGATTTTGGTTGTTACAATGGCAATCACCTTATAGATGATGAGCTTAAATATGTTGTGGAAGATCAGCTAAAGGAAAATGAAAGACTTATGGCGATGATAACAGATGAGCAAAGAGAGGTATACAACCAGATTTTGGATGCTGTGTTAAATGATAGTGGTAGAGTATTCTTTCTTTATGGTTATGGAGGCACAGGGAAAACCTTTTTATACAGAGCACTCTCATCAGCCATTCGATATAGAGGTCAGATTGTCCTAAATACTGCATCCAGTGGAATCGCTGCATTATTGTTGGAAGGAGGTAGAACCGCACATTCCAGATTTGGTATTCCGATAGATGCTGACGAATTTGATACTTGCAAGAAAATGACGCCAGGATCAGATCGTGCAGAATTGGTTAAAGCAGCTAAGTTAATTATATGGGATGAGACGCCTATGATGAGCAGACACTGTTTCGAGACTTTGGATCGCAGTATGCGTGATGTTATTAGATCCTCTGAAGAAAAACCTTTTGGGGGTAAAGTTGTTGTTTTCTGTGGCGATTTTAGACAGATTTTACCGGTTATAGCTGGAGGAGGTAGATCAGAGACTGTTTTGGCGGCCCTGAATTCATCATATCTTTGGGAACACTGCAAAGTTTTGAAGCTAACAAAAAATATGAGATTGCTCGCTGGTCTTACTGATGATGCAGCAAAAGATCTTGAATCCTTCTCAAAATGGATTTTGGATATTGGAGATGGAAAAATAAACTCCCCTAACGACGGTGAAGTTGAGGTTGACATTCCTTCAGATTTGTTGATAAAAGATAGTGGAGATGATCCTATTCAAACTATTGCAAAGGAGGTTTATGGACAATCTTTTCGAGCGTCAACAGATAAGGATTTATATAGACATCGAGCCATTCTGACTCCCACAAATGATGAAGTGGATAAAATAAATGATTACATGCTTTCACAGTTGCCAGGTAACATTTTTTATCACTAACTTTTTTTTTTGGGCAATCTATGTTTTATCAATAACTATTAATTCTATTCCCCTAACTATTTACATGTTAGTAAAGAAAATTATTTACATATGGTTTAGGTGAAGAGAAGGTTTACCTTAGCTCTGATAGCATTATCCCATCTGATGTTTACATAGAGAAAAATGTGGTATATCCTAAAGAGTTTTTGAATAGTGTTAAAGTCGCTGGACTGCCTAGACATTGTTTGAAGCTCAAGGTTGGTGCTCCTATAATGTGTCTTCGTAACATGGATGCTGCAGCTGGCTTATGTAAGGGTACTAGGCTAATTGTTACTCAGTTATTGCCTCATGTGATAGAAGGTAGAATTATAACCGGTAACGATATTTCTGGAGAGACAGTTTGGATCCTGAGAAATGTTTGTCACACCACCTGACACAAAATTTCCCTTTAGAATGCGTCGACGACAATTTCCAGTTACCGTGGCTTTCGCGATGACCATCAATAAAAGTCAAGGTCAGACGCTGCAAAATGTTGGTTTGTTTCTACCTAGACTAGTCTTCTCTCATGGCCAGTTATACGTTGCACTTTTAAGAGTAAAGTCGAGATCTGGATTAAAAATCCTAATAACTGATAAACAAGGGAGGCCTCAGACAACAACAAAGAATGTTGTCTACAACAAGTTTTCCAGAATATTCCGTAGTTGACGGTACGTAATTTTAATCTAGCTTTTTCCAATAAGAATTTGAAATTTAGAAATTGTTATACTTACTTTTTCTTCTATTACCAGATAAATCGATTCTTTAGGAGACCAATTGTAGTTGACTACAAACCGTTTTCAGACTATTTTGATGGTGGTATGTAAATTTAATATCATGTTATCTTTAATAAAAGTTAAGAATTTATAATCTATCAAATTTCATTATTTCGAACAATTGCTTACAAAATTTAATAATTTTTTTTGCAGGTTTCTGTTGGATTTTGTTTTTTATGGAGATTTGTACTTCTTAATTTATATAACTTATAGATTATATTTCATTATTTATCAGATTTTTTTTTTTAAATATGACACTGTTTATAAAAAAAATATAAACATAAATTCAATATTCACCTAAAATATATAAGAGGTGTCCAATATACAATTATAACATATATACAACACAATTTTGTAATGATAATATAAAATCTACAAAAAAATAAAATAATGAATTTTTTTTTTTGTAACTTCTAAAACTATGCACTATTTATTCCATATTTTTATTCTGTTCATGCCCGCACATGGCGCAGGCCAGTCACCTAGTTAGTATAAGTAATGACTGTTGTATTCATTGGAGGTTAGCTTGTAATTTTGGTTAAGAGTCTATTAGATTTGAGGAGCTCATGAGTGGGTTAAGCCACCATGACTCACTATCTGTTACAAGTGTAATTCATTCTTCAAGATAATAAAAGAGTACTTTCAGTCGCCGCGTACACATTCAACCATTTGAAGAAGGATAAAGCGATCGCCGATTCACCGACTCCACAACCTCAGGTACAGAATCTTGATAATCTCGAACAACCGGAGGGGGAACCGTTAGGTTATCGGACTAGTCGTGGCAGATTTGCAACTCGTGATAGTTTGGTTAAGAAAATTGAGCTTCCGAGTTTCGATGGAGTGAAACCGTATATTTGGATCAATCGAGTGGAGAAATATTTCAGAGCTGCGAAGTATGATGAGGACGAGAAAATGGAGATTGTGGCGTTGAGTTTGACATGAGAGGTATTGAATTGGTATTCTTGGGAAGTGACTCAAGAACCGTTCTTCGATTGGGATCAGTTTAAAGAAAGGATGTTAGACCGTTTTACTGAGTCAATGGATGATGAACCTGGGAATAGGATATGTGCATTACGCTTGACGGGCTATATCAGAGCATACGTGAGTGAGTTTGAAGAGCTGATTAACTTGGTCAAAGGTTTAAGTGAAGCTAATATGATTAACAAGTTCTACACCGGGTTAAAACCAGAAATGAAAGAGGTCATCAAGATGAAAGAACCAAAAGGCCTCGGAAATCACATTGCGGCAGTTATGAAAATGGAAATAAGCGCTTTTTGTCAGATGCTCAACACACACTCAAGTATAACAGGGGGTTATCAGTCGCAGCCAACCTCCAGGCCACAACATAAGCACCATTCATCATCAACTATGACAACAGTAAACAAATTGATAGAGTCAGGGGAGAAAGGGAAAGGTCTGGAGTCACAAAAAAAACAAGCAACGAGAGAAAGGGAGCGAGTACATTTGACACCAGCAGAATTGGCTGAACTTAAAAGACTGAAGCTGTGTTTTAAATGTCGAGAGAAGTGGTTCATGGGTCATCTGTGTGGCAAACCACAACTGTAGATTATGACACTGTTTGAGGGTTTTGAGGTTGAGATTCTAGAGGATTTGTGGGAAGAAGCAATGTCAATGCAGGAGGTTACTCCTCAGGTGATGACATTATCGTTATGTTCTTTCTTGGGGTATGACTCTCCAACAACTCATAAACTTTGAGGCAGAATTGGGAGGATGGTAGTGGTAGTACTGATAGACTCAGGGGCAACACACAACTTCATCAAGCCGGATGTTTTAAAAAAGCTACACATGACATGTCAGTCTCGAGATAATGTACAAGTATTGTTGGGTTCAGGAATAACAATTAATTTAACAGGGATTTGCAGGAATGTTCAGTTGGAGTTACATGGCCTACAATTCTGTATTGACTGCATATCGTTTGAAATTGCCAGATATATTTGGTGTTGGGAGTTCAATGGCTCAGAACACTTGGTGTGTGTGAAGTTGATTGGGAAAGGCATGAAATGAGCTTCATGTATAATGGCAAAAGAGAGACTCTAGTGGGAGAATCAGATTTACACCTGCCTCTCAGAGCTATAAAAGACTCTCACTCAACGCCGTTACAAGCTCTAGAGTTGGATGAATTAGACGTGCCTCTACAGGAGTCTTTGACAACAGCTACGCTTCTTCCGAAGATGTTGGAAGAGCTGTTACAAAAGTTTGATAAGGTGTTCTCACTTCCATCAGGCCTTCCTCCTATCAAGGGCCATGAACATGCAATTGTTCTTAAACCGGGAACACCGCCTATTAGCGTAAGACCCTACAGATATCCGCAGACTCACAAAGAAGCGATGACAGTTTTGGTTAATGATATGTTGAAGAAGGGTATCATTCAACCAAGCCGAAGTCCTTTCTCATTAGTCAAAAAGAAAGATAATACATGGCGTTTTTGTGTGGATTATAGGGCTGTTAATCAGGCTACAGTGGCTGATAAGTTTCTTATATCTGTCATTGGTCAGCTCCTTGATGAATTGAATGGAGCAATTTTCTTTTCAATGCTTGACCTTACTGCGGGATATCATCAAATACGAATGGAACCTCAAGATGTCGAGAAGACAGCTTTTCGTACTAACGCTGGCCATTGTGAGTTCTTAGTCATGTCTTTTGGTTTGACAAATGCACCAGCAACTTTCCAAGCTCTCATGAATGATATCTTCAGACCTTATCTTGGGAAGTTCATAATGGTCTTTTTTGATGATATTCTAGTCTACAGCAAGTCAGAGTCAGCACATTTGGATCATTTGGAGTTGACTTTGTCTATACTGAGGGCTAAAAGGCTGTATGCAAACAAGAAAAAATGTAGTTTTGGTCAAAAACAAATTGATTACTTAGGCCATATTATATCGGAGAAAGGTGTAGCGACTGAAGATAGCAAAACAGAGGCTATGAGAATGTGGCCTACCCCAAAAACCATTAAGCAGCTGAGAGGGTTCTTGGGTTTAACATGATATTATAGAAGATTTGTGAGGAATTATGGTGTGTTGGCTAGACCCCTTACAGATTTATTAAAGAAGGATATGTTCGTTTGGTCTGATAAAGCACAAGAGGCATTTGATAAACTCAAGTCAGTGATGGTTTCAACTCCAGTATTAGCGTTACCTGATTTTACCAAAGATTTTGTGGTTGAAACGGATGCTTCAGGTTTCAGTTTGGGTGTTGTGCTAATGCAGAAAGGTCGTCCCATAGCTTATTTCAGTCATAGTTTGTCTGCTAGAGAACAATTGAAACCTATCTATGAATGTGAGTTAATGACAGTGGTGTTAGCAGTTCGGAAGTGGAAACATTATCTGTTGGGAAGGAAGTTTGTGGTGCATACTGATAAAAAAAGCCTCAAGTTTCTCTTAAAACAAAGAGAGGTCAACATGGAATATCAAAAGTGGCTAATCAAACTGTTGGGTTATGAGTTTACAACTGTTTACAAGAAAGGGGTTGATAACCCATCAACTGATGGCCTATCTCGAATGTTCCCTAAGGAGTCTGTTTTAGCTGCACGTTCTTTGTTGGCAATGACATTACCATCAGTTATTCAAGTGGAAGATCTATATAAAGAGATTGATGAAGATGTGTCGATACAATTTTGGTTGAGTCAGGTGAAGTCAGAACAGATGGAACGTGAAGGTTTTACTATCCAGCAGGGTCGTCTCTGGTTTAAGCATAAATTAGTGATACCAAAGACGTCTAAGTTCATTCCTTTGTTACTGTCTGAGTGCCATGATGGTCTTATGGGAGGTTACTCGGGTGTGCTTAAGACCTTCAAATGTGTGCAACAGTGGTTCTATTGGGAGGGGATGTTTAAGCAAGTTCAGCAGTTTATAGCTGAGTATGTTACATGTCAGACACATAAGTACTCAACTCTGGCACCTGTGGGTTTGTTGCAACTGTTGCCAATACCATCTTTCATCTTGGAGGATTTGTCTATGGAATTTGTTGAGGGGCTTCCTACATCTCAGGGGTACAATGTTGTGTTTGTTGTGGTGGACAGGTTTAGCAAGTATGCCCATTTTCTCAGTCTTAAATATCCGTTTCAAGAACATGATGTGGCTAGAAGTTTTGTCAGTGAAGTAGTTAAACTACACAGGTTTCCTCGGTCAATTGTATCAGATCGTGATAAGGTGTTCCTAAGTGATTCTTGGAAGGAACTCTTTAGGCTATCCGGAACTCAGCTCAAGTTTAGCACCTCTTTTCATCCCCAATCGAATGGTCATACCAAATGGTTAACAGATGCCTGGAGACTTACCTAAGGTGCTTTGCATCGACGCATCGACGGACTTGTCACCATTTTTTGATCTGGGCTGAGCTATGGTACAATACTACGTAACATACATCGCTTAAAGCCACTTCGTTTCGTGTGACTTATGGGCGTGATCCTCCGGGATTACTTTGTTTTGAAAAGGGGTCAACGAAGAACGCTGAGCTAGAGGTTGTTGAAAGAAAGAGATGCGATGTTATGTGATATCAAGAAGCAGTTGGAACATACTCAGCAATTGATGAAAAATAATGCTGATAAACATCGCAGAGAAGTGGTATTTGAAGTTGGTCAACAAGTATTTCTGAAACTTCGTCCCTATAGACAACAGTCGGTAGAGAGGAGAGTTTGTCAGAAGCTTTCGGCTAAATACGTTGGACCATATGAGATCATGGAGCGCATTGGCAAAGTTGCTAATAGATTGAAGTTGCCAGCAGAGTCAAAAATTCATCCAGTCTTTCATCTTTTGCAACTCAAGGCCGTGATCGGCTCTCATCATACTGTCTTTGCTCTTCCATCACAGTTGACTGATGTTGGTGATGTGTTAATACAACCAGAGGATGTGATTGATACGCGCTATAATGAAAAGGGTTGTTTGGAGCTGTTGGTTAAGCGGGTTGATTTGGCAAGTCATGACAATACTTGAGTTCCAATAGTGGAGTTTCAGAAACAGTTTCCTGCATATGCGCTTGAAGGCAAGCTTCATGACGAAGGGGGGGGGGTATTGATAAGCTGAAGTAGTGCTATGTGAGGAGGAAGAAAGTCAAAGCTCATGCTGAGCTGGACGAGTGAGACTCATTTGATTGGTAAAGGAGTTTGTTAGAGTCGGTTAGACTCTGATTAGTATAAATAATGACTGTTGTATTCATTGGAGGTTAGTTTGTAATTCTGGTTAAGAGTCTATTAGACTTGAAGAGCTCACGAGTGGGTTACGCCAATGTGACTCATTATCTGTTACAAGTGTAATTCGTTCTTCAAGATAATAAAAGAGTACTTTCAGTTACGGATAGAGAAGGAGATTCGTATATCCAAATTCTCACTGACAAAAACCGAGAAGAGTAAGAAGTTGCAAAAGGTTGTTTTCTGTTATCAATCTGAGTTGAACAATGCTACAATACATATGATTCTCGCTCAAAAATCATAAGATTCATAAATATACATGGTTTCTAACTTATCAAAACCTAACTAGACTCCTTCAATTGGAAAAAGAAAATGAAAGCCTTATCTTGCCAATGACAGAGTTGAACTGAGTAGGCAATAGTGATAATGGCAAATTAGTGGTTTGAGCATATTTAAGAGTCTTGATACTCTTGACAGCACAACTGATTAAAGTTGATAAACTCCCAAACCTTTAATCAGTAAAGTTTATGGTGAAATTAAAATTGCAAGGAGTCAAGGTGTTCGATACAAAAAACCTAATGTGGGAGCCTGAGATGACAAACCAGTCATGGAACTAGGGCGTATGTCTAATGATCCTGTAGAGATGGAAAGTAAGATTCGCGTGAGAGATGACTATAATAGCTATTCTTATGATCCTAAGGCAAGTAAATGGGAACTGAAGGAACTGTTCTATGCTAAAAAATGGGAACAAGGTTGTGTCGTTGACAATGTATTGTACTATTACGATGTCGACAAGAACAAGTTGAGAGCGTATGATCCAAAGAAAAGGTGGTGGACAGTAGTGAATGGTGTGGAAGAATTGTTGTCTAAGACGAATGGTTCATGGGATACGTACACAGTGAGTTACGATGAGAAACTGGCTCTCTTTCTTCAGGACAGGAAAATATTTGGTGTGTGGAGATTGCTTTGGAAACACGCAACGAAAAGGAGATTTGGTGTAAAGTGCAATGGTTTGATGATGGGATTATTTGGAGTTTGTAAAATCTTTAGCTGTTATTTTTTTTTTTTGGTAAAAACTCTTTAGCTGTTATGGTCTAACGCAAACACGTTTTCACCCAGTAACAGACACAATTACATAGGGGAACATGCGAACAACTATGATACAATCATAATAGTAGCAAAAACATATAGATAGGTATATATTGCAATTTGTTACTATTAACTGCAATGCGGTTTCTAAACATTCGAAAGCCATAGCTTAGTTTTGTTTTTACTTCTTAAACTCAAATTTGTGGTTTCAAATTTGTCGAACCCTTTAATATAATAAATTAAAATATATTATATCTAAGTGATTTGATTATACATTCATAATGTTCTGGGATAAATTTCTTAGATTATGAACCATTAAAGAGCAACAAGGTCGAGAGGTTTCAAGACGTTCACAATTTGTTTCCCTCTCTGTTCTACCAAATTATAAGTGGCACTATAAGTGTTCCAGATTACATAAAGAATTTTGAGAATGTGAGCACATCTCATATTCTTCGAGTAGGGATGGTCGAGCGGACGTACTAGCAAAAAAAAAAAAAAGAACATAGGTTATATTTTTTCCATATAGATCATATCCGGCCAGACGAAGATACTCCTCAGAGAATCAACTCATCTGACCACCACTTGATTTAGTTTTAAATGGGCGGTTGACAAAAAAAAATGACGCTAAAATATTTTAATTTTTTTTATCACATATTGCTTTTAATTACTCATGATAAGTCATATCTGCAGCTTGTTCTTTGATTTATCTTTCTGCTCTGATCAAATATTCTTCCAGCTGTAAATACACAAGTGATGATTAACTTTCTGTTAAAATCATGAAGTTGCAAAAAGTCCAAAAATAAAAGCAACAAATACTGTGATACTTTTTATGATGATCACAATTTTGCCAAAAATGAGTTCAAGTTATTAGCTTTCACACTAAGTATCTAAAGCCATATCAAGTCATAAACTTAGACTTCTAAGTAAGCTCTTGCACATATCTAGTTAACACTAAATATTTTAGTATCCGTTGGAGCTGGGCAAATAAACCGAATACAATAATACAAACAAAGCGAGATCTGATAAAAGGAATCCGAACCAATCCAAACCTAACATAAATATCAAACGGATATTTTTCTGTGATTTTTCGGGTTATGAATTTTACCCGAACCAAATCTTAACCAAAATGAATATTCAAAAAACCAAAATGAATTTCAATATCACAAAAAATAACTTGTACCATACCCGATCACAATCCATAATATGTATCCAAAATATACTTAAATATTATTAATTACATAAAATAATTATCTATTACATGAATAATTAACTCAATAACTTAGATTAATACAGATTTTGGTATCGGATCAATATTGATTTTTATGTTTTGAAAATTGAATTTGAAGTTCAATTATGAATAAATTTAATTTTAAGTTTCTTTTAAAGTTTAAAGAATATCTCTTACATTTATAGAATTGTTAATTGTTAATTATATATGATTTCCATTCACACAAGGCTTTGATTTGTTATTATATATGTTGTCACACATAATTCAAGGACAAATTTTATATGTACATATAAGTTTTAATATTGAAAATATATATTAAGTTTATGCAAGTACAAGTCAATATTTTGGGAACCATACACCCAAACTATTTCGGTTCAATCGGATCTTAGACATGTAAATAAATCAAAACTAAACCGAACGAATTTGATCCAAATTTTTATAATATCTTAATGAAACAAAAATTCATAAATCCAAAAAAAAAAAATCCAAACCGAAATCTGATTGAGATCCCAATTGACAAATCCTAGTTTCCATCCCCTGAAAGTCTGTAGATGTCTGTTGCTCTCACCTATGTTGATTAAGATTAGTATATTTTAGAACATGTTTTATAAATTGTTTAGAGTAGAATAAGTTGACAAAAAAAGAGTAGACAAAAGTGTAATCTCTACAAAAACCTAAAACTTTTTGTATAACTACAAGAATACATATGAAGAAAGTAAACAAAATAAGTTTCTTAAGAGGTAAAAGACGTTTCTCGGTATAAAATGATATATTTTTTTTTTTAAAATATTAACATATATAAAACTTGTAATTTTATTTTCAGAAAAATAATTTGAACCTTTTTTGAAATTATTGTTTTCGCTTTTTTGAATTTTATTTTCCAAGTTTTTTAAACAAATATTAATTTTTAATTTTATACCATAAATATTAGTTAACTCAATAAATGTAAAATTAAAATAAATCAATAATTTTATTTACATTTAGTTATATACATGTATATATTTAAATTTATAATCTTGAAAATATTGTTAATCTATTTATTTGGTTAAAATATATTTAATACAATTCTATATAATTAACAGAAAATTTGGTTAGGTACATAATTATCAAGATGCAAGATTATATTATATTTGTAAATTTTTTAGATATTAAAAAGAAACTAATAGTAATGGTATTTAAAAATTCCAATTATTTTTTAAAACTGCATAAAATTTAATCTTTCGAAATTTTAAATATTATTATATAATATTTATACTATTATATTATTTATTGTTATATTAATGATGATTTATGAATTATTATCAAAAACTTACAAAATATAAAATAATAATTAATGTAAATGCCTATATCACAGTTAGTTTTAAACTATGTTATCATTGTATGTATGTCAGACCATTTTTTTTCTTTCAAAAATCAATGTAGTGATGATATATAACAAACTAATTCTCAAATAAAGTTTAGGGATACTATTGGGGTGATTGGTTAGACTCTAATTGTAGAAATTTTATTGTAGCATTTAGCCTTTAGAAGTTTTAGATGTAGTTGTATATAATGTAGATATATAAATTAAATGAGAAAAAATGGGAAAAGTAAAGATATTCCTAAAGTAATCCTACAACATTGTTTTTTGGTTTAGTAAATACGGTTTTTACGGCCACTTATTTATTTTTTGACTTAGTTTTAAAAATTCTGTAAATCATGAATGGTGATTTATATGGTTGTAGATAGAAAATCAAACAAGTAATAAAAGGAGAATAAGAGCTCCATTTAGCCTATCCACATCATCAAATTTAATCAACCAATGAAAATATTTCAATTTGACATGTCAATTAGAGGCAGATCTTAAATAATAAAAATGTGGTATGTTAAACTTAAATAACTAAATGTCGTCAGTTTTGGTGGTACTTTTACTTTGGCTGGCGCCCCTTAACCCGGGTTCAAACCTATCAGAAACCCTATTTTACATCTTTTTTATTTAAAAATTTAAGGCACATTTAGTTTTAGCCCATGTTTAAAATCCTTCTGGGTTCACCACTGATATCACCTAAGCTTCTATCGACCGGATCTTAAACATGTCATTCATTTGGGCTCATTATTTTCATCACTAGCCCATTTAAAATCCACATCATCAACTCTGGTCTTCTTTGACGTTAACGATGGTGATGATCGACTTCGGCACTTCCACTCCCTGAAAATCACTCTTTCTTCTCTGAAATAATCATGACTCAGTCTCAATCTTACTTCTGTTCTTAAATCATTTTTGGTGATTTCGTTTCACCTACCACCATTCCTTTTCCTAATTCAGTTCAACAAATAAATTCCAAATCGCCTAATCCATAAAGCCCCTAATTCTCCTCCTCTTCCTCCTCCTCTTCCATCTTCGTCTTCTCCACTGTCTCTCAGTCGATGATATTTTCTTTACCAA
The DNA here is from genome assembly GCA_932364175.1 of Eruca vesicaria subsp. sativa. Classification (NCBI taxonomy): domain Eukaryota; kingdom Viridiplantae; phylum Streptophyta; class Magnoliopsida; order Brassicales; family Brassicaceae; genus Eruca; species Eruca vesicaria. The sequence continues at coordinate 78,611 of CAKOAT010801820.1, read as the reverse complement.
TCTGCAACATTATCATTCTCATAGCAGGATTCCGTCGGCTGACCTACGTGGCTAACCAGCATCTCGGGCGAAGCTATCCACGGCCGTTCAAGTTGTTTTTAAAAATGTTAGGACATTCATATATTAAATTTAAAATTTTCTCTCACACTTTCATCACCATGGAGCTTTTACTGGTTACATGTCTGCAACCTAGAGATTGATTTTAGATTTTCCATTTCATAACACTCATATTGCGTTCTCTTTATTTGTTCCTCCGGAAACAACCAATGGTTAAGGGAGCGAGAAGAAGAAACATACCACCATGGTAAAACTTTTGATTTTCTTCTAAATTTTCTAAAACCAATAATAATGTGACTAAATCTCTGCTTTTGGTTTCAGCCAGAGCAGATGATTTTCATGGACTCCAGAATCAGAAAGTTCAAATCTTAGTAGCTGAGTATTGGAAGTTTCTGTAGGCAATTCTGATGACTAAGACAAGAATAATCTGTGAGGTTCTCTCTATTGTATCTTTTCGCCTTCTGTTGTTAATTGTTATCGCAAATGGTTTTGTTTCTCATCACTTCAAGTGTTAATTGACTATTTCAATTTAGAACCCTTCTTCAGATGTAATGCATAACATTATACCAGTGTAAATATCACCATCTGCAGGGGAAACAATTTTAAATATATCATGTGGGACAAAGGTGCGGAAGTTGAACATAAGTGGAAGTACTCCTTCCTTACTTTTGGTGACAACCACGTATCCAAAAAAAGTTGGAGGTAAATCAGTGTCGTCACATTTTCCAAACCTAACATTTTTGTTACTTTTTATTATTTTGAGATTTCATTGTGGTTTTTCTGTAAGAAAAGCTACACTACTTAGTTGTTTGTTTAATTTACCACACCCTCATACTGCTTTTTCTATCAGCTTTGTTTAAAGTTATAGAGTTTGAGTTTCTTTTAAAATAACAGCTTGTGTTTAGTATGACTATTAGTGTTTATTTTAAAATTAAACAACCAGTCGTGTTTCTTTTAAACTTGAATTCATTTTGTTTTCAAATTGCGGATCAGATTTTTTTTCTAAGTTACATGTCATTTTTCTGCTTATTTGTGTTGTCATTTTTTGTTTTCAAGTTAAGTTTGTGTTTATTTCCAAATTACTGATCGTCTTTTTTAAAATTGCAGCTTGTTTCCTCTGCTTATTAGTGTTGTTGTTGAAATTACAGGCCGTGCTTGCTTTTAAATTGCAAGTCGTGTTTTGTTTTCTTATTAGTGTTTATGTATTTATCTTTAAACTAAACTAGATCATAACCCCCCCCGACTGGGCGGGTCTTTGTTTTTAAGGTATATATAAATATTTTAAAATTACAATCTTACGGTTCCAATTTTACTAAGTAATAGTATAATGTTTAAACATTGTATTTCATCACTGTATTGTGTAACAGGACGTCGGTAAAATGTTGTGACCCGTAAATATTTTAGTAATATTTTATAAAGTTTTTTGACTAAATTTGGTGAAAAATTATATACACTAAACAATTTAGTCAAATTTTTAAGTTCTTTTTTTAATGAAGAATTGGAATGCTAGTATATTACTGTTAAAAACTTTTAACAATAGTCAATATAAATTATATAAATAAAATGTATATTATTCTTGATTTATTCCAAATACATTTAAAACACGAGTACATATATACATAATTTTCAGAAATAAAATAATATCAAGGATAGAAAACCCAAAAACAATAATAATGGTACTTTGGGCCGCAGTAATTTTTAGTTTAATAAGTAAGCCCATTAGATTTGTAGGCTATCCTTGTTTCCAATCATCTTAATTTTAAATACTTACTATTCATGTTTCCAAACACTTAATTTTTGTACTTTAGCTTTAATAGTATAGATATTAGGTCGTCTTTGTTTACCATTTATTATATGTGTTTATTTCAAATATCTGATTGTCTTTGTTTTCAGATAACATGTTGTGTTAGTTCTATATGTTGGTGTATGTTTCTAAATGGAACATCTTAACGTATGTATTTTAAATTTCAGATACTGAATAGAAATATCTATCTAGAACAATTAATTCAAACAAGATATATGTAGTAAGTAAATAAATAATACTATATAACTATATGATGTCAAATTGTTAGGTTAAACAAATAAGTAATTGTGTAATGTATGGAGTAGATAAAACATGAAACACAAATTTTTTTTATAATATTTACTAATATAGCTAATTAAAAACATAACAACCTACTCAAATACAAAAGAAAATTTTTAAACCCATCAAAAATTGTTTGATAGAGAAAAATTTACTCACCTAGCCATGCATTTATTAACAAGATAAAAAGATCTTTGACAAGAAAAATGGTATATGCGAACTTTAAACATGAACGATTGTGTTTTTTTACATCAATTCAATTTTTTTGTCAAATAACATATAAAACTTTCTTATCTTTAGTCAGGTTATAAAAACAAAACAAAAGAAAACTCTATGGTAGATGATCCGCGCGTAGCACGGACAAAGACCCTAATAAACCTAAAATCACAATTTAAAACCAAACCAATCACCTCCTATATTTTGTTATAGGCACTTCTTTGTTTTTTGTTCTAAAAAAAAAAAAGAAGAAAACTCGGATATTGGGCTGAAGAATTGTTATGGACTTGGGTTTACCGAAGTCCAAATACATTTCAGGAGCATGAAGTTAATGACAAAGAAAAAAGAAAAGGGAGAGGTTTTGTGCTTCCTCCCCAAGTATCTTTTTTTTCTTCTCAAGGGTTATAAGTTCCGACCAATCTGCCACGCTTGTCTGAGACAAGAGTCCACAAAACGAGAGATTTTCGGTTGTCGATCATACTTTTCGAGGTTACCTCCGTTTCATTTTTTAGGTGTTTTGGTTTTCTAGTTTTAATGCGCGCAAAGTGTTCATTCAGTTGCCGAGACGAAGTTTCTTCCTTTTCCTCCAAAATTGGTATACTTCTTTAGTTATGTGCTTCTCCTTCTTCTTCACGAGATTTTTTTAATTGAAGCTAAAACATTTTTTATCTCTGGTGGAATGTGACTCCTGACCAATGAATATGTAAAAGAGACAGTTTCTTTTCTATAATAAAATTGTGCAAGTAGGATTTCATTTATAGATTTTGGGTCGAAAAGTATCAGTTCGGACATGATTTTAGTTCTATTAAGTTCTGTCTTTTTAACTGCTGAGTTTTTGGTATGTCTCTAAATGGAAAGTTTTGTGCTTATCAAACTGAGGGCTTTTGTTTCAGTGCAGAGACTGATTGATATATGAATGGCACTAAGGCACTTAGGCAAGAAGGTACCTTTGACATTCTTCTCTCTTTGCTTCCCAATTTCTCCCAAATAATGTGAGCAAAAAGATTATAGCTTTAGCTTTATAGTTTATACCTACGAGTATGTGTTCAACCATGGATGAACTTAAAACGTTTTTTAATCGGCTCATTGTCTAAGCTACTCATATTTCAAATTATTAGCATTTCACATATGTTTATGGATGTCTAACTGGTTTAACGTGTTTACAGGGCATTCAAGCCTCTTTTAAAAGAGGTTTGGTTCTTCTACCAGTAGCAGCACCTACACAAAGTCATATTTCATCTAGATTCTTAAGAAGCACTTCTGAAAGTGTCGTTTTTTCATTGGCACGGTACATTAATTGTAAGCATAGTGAAAAAAATGGTTAAAATACTTGCTTTCTAACATTGTTAAATATGGATAAATAACAATTTTTTTAAACCCTTTTCATTCATGGTTTAGGCTTCGGATTTAGCTCCCTATCAAATTTGTCTTCTAATGGTGAACTCCCCCAAAAATTAACATCCATAAGGTAAACCATTCGCTTAAAACTATTTAGTCGTTCTCTTATTATTCATTATAAATGTTTAACTGGGCCTGTGCGTTTTTGAACAGGTACTTTCATGCAAGCCGAAAAACATTGGCGAAAAGAAAAGATGATCCAGACCGTCCCCTGAGCCATCGTGAACGCAAGAAACAGTCTGTGAAAACGAAAGCCAAGTTCTCAAAACGTGATAAGAAAACTGATAAGCCACCCGCTGAAGCTCCTTATATCCCTCCAAGGCTGCAAAAAGTGGAAACGGGAATGGCTGAGAAAACAGTTGAGGTATTCGAAGGCATGACATTAGTTGAGTTCTCCAAGCGTACTGGTGAGTCATTGGCGGTTTTGCAGAGCATCCTCGACGATGTTGGAGAAACCGTTAGTTCGGAGTTTGATGCAATCAGTATCGATGTAGCCGAGCTCCTTGCAATGGTAAAGTTATTAAACCTCTAGTTCTAAGACCGCCCCTAAGATTTTAGGGCCGTAGACGATATAGTAAAAGTTTCAATAATATTTTTTTATCCTTTTTCAAATTTTAGGAATCTGTATCAATGGAACTTTCCTCAAATTTTTTGGTAGCCATAGGCTAATGTTTCATTCGGTTTTGTCTAGTTCCAAAGAACTTTGAAATTTGAACTTATCTAATGCATTTCTGTTTGCAGGAAATAGGGAACAACGTAGAGAGGCAACATACTACAGAAGGATCACAGATCCTTCCACGGCCACCTGTTGTAACGGTAATGGGGCATGTCGACCATGGGAAAACCTCTCTGTTGGACGCTTTAAGAAACACCTCCGTGGCGGCAAGAGAAGCAGGTGGGATCACTCAGCACGTGGGAGCATTCGTGGTCGGCATGCCTGAATCCGGCACTTCAATCACCTTCCTAGACACGCCAGGGCACGCTGCTTTCAGTGAGATGCGTGCTCGAGGAGCTGCTGTGACTGACATAGTCGTCTTGGTGGTCGCTGCTGATGATGGTGTAATGCCTCAGACTCTGGAGGCTATTGCTCACGCTAGATCAGCTAATGTTCCCATTGTGGTGGCCATTAATAAATGCGATAAGACGGGAGCTAATCCGGAGAGAGTCAAGAACCAGCTTGCTGCCGAGGGGATTGAGATTGAAGATATTGGAGGAAACGTTCAGGTTGTTGAGGTGTCTGCAGTAAAGAGTACAGGGCTAGACAAGTTGGAAGAAGCTCTGCTTCTTGAAGCAGTGGATATGGACCTTAAGGCACGTGTGGATGGACCAGCGCAAGCGTATGTGGTGGAAGCTCGACTAGATAAAGGCCGTGGACCGTTAGCTACTATCATTGTGAAGGCCGGGACTTTGGTGAGTGGTCATCACGTGGTGATTGGGTGTCAATGGGGAAAAATCAGAGCTATCAGGGACATGGTTGGTAAGCCAACGGAGAAAGCAACACCAGCTATGCCTGTAGAGATTGACGGGCTTAAGGGTCTTCCAATGGCTGGTGACGATGTCGTTGTGGTGGAGTCAGAGAAACGCGCGAAGATGCTTAGTGAAGGGAGGACAAGGAAGTATGAAAGAGATCGGTTGTTGAAAGCAGATGAAGCTAGAATAGCTGAATTAGAGAAGAGAGAAGCAGAGTCTGAAGATGGGTTTGATCGAGTTGAGTTACCGGTAATAGTGAAATCTGACGTGCAAGGAACGGCACAGGCTGTTTCCGACGCGTTAAGAACGTTGAATAGTCCACAGGTGTGTATACTCTGGTGGTTTGTTTCTTATTGAATGTTCTCAGTGTTTGTGAGTGATTCTTTTTTTTCTTTATATGGATAGGTTTTTGTGAACATTGTTCAAAGCGGAGTAGGAGCCGTTTCTATGTCTGATTTAGCCAGAGCACAAGCTTGCAAAGCGTGTATCGTTGCATTTAACGTTAAGGGTTGTAAGATTTCCCCAGCTCACGCCAGCGTCAAGGTATTTCCTCGTCTCTGTTCTTAATAATTGTTCAAACGTTTACGTTAATGCTGTAACCAATGGTGGTATCTTAGGTATTCCATCACCGTGTGATATACCATTTACTCGAAGACATTGGGAACTTGATAGTGGAGAAAGCACCGGGAGTATCAGAGCTGGAGGTGGCTGGTGAAGCCGAAGTACTTGGCATTTTCAAGGTGTTGGGAAAGAGAAGAGAAGAGGATGGAGTGAGCATTGCGGGTTGCAAAGTGATGGATGGTAGGGTCTTTAGAAGTGGGCTGATGAGGGTGTTAAGGAGTGGAGAAGTGTTGTTTGAAGGGTCGTGTGCGTCGCTGAAACGGGAGAAACAAGATGTGGAACAGGTCGGGAAAGGGAACGAGTGTGGGCTTGTGATGGGAGATTGGAATGATTTTAGAGTCGGAGATGTGATTCAGTGCTTGGAGCGAGTCGTTAGGAAGCCTAAGTTTATTTCATCTGAGAGTGGAGCTGTGAGAATCGAGTGTTGAAGAATCTTTAAACACTAATTATTCAGTCATTTTTGTTGTTAGGGATAATTACGCTGATGATCATTCTTTTAAGGTTACAGACACTGTCATACTATCAATTCTTACAATATATATGGTAATTAATATTTAGTGTCATAATCATTTTGTTTATATACATATATTAAGTTAAGATTTGCGTTGCGTGGGAAGAACATATGGATGAATATATGTATACAAATTATTTTTACATTTATGAAGTTGATTGAAATGAGATGTAGCTTTATATTTTTTGCTGGAGAATTATAGCTATAGATTTTTTTGCTATGTTTGTAGATAATTTAGTTGTAAGGTTTTAGCCGTAGATTTAAAAAGATTTAATCATTTACATATAAATTTCTAAAGCAAAAAATAAATGCTCTAGGTTTAGTGTTTTCCACAATCAAAACTAAATAAAAAGGAAAAAAAAAATCTGTGGCTTTAAAATTTTTTTATAAAGTACTGTATGATTGCAATTTTTTTTTTTTTGCTTTAGAAATAATGTGGGCTGCGAAAAGCTTATAAAGCATTGTGGAAGCACTGTAGCCTACATCAGATCTTGGGTTCGAATCCCAGGCTATGCAGTTTCTACACCAAAAGAGTTTCAATTCCCGGAGAAGATGAATGGCGAATTATGTAGATTGGAGAAAAAACTTACAAGAGATTTTCAGGATGACGCAAGGCATACCGTCAGGAATGGATCTCATAGGATGGCTCAAGGTGATGCAGTCAGACGTGAATCCGCATAAGGCAGGTAGAATTGTCGGCTGTCATATCGTATATGTAATATTTCTTATAATTTGTAATGCATAATTATCCAGTGTTAAAAAAAAGCTTCTACAGCACTAGCCAATCATCCCCTATAATTATATGATTTAAATTTAAATGATATTGACATGTATATATATATATATATATATATATATATATATATATATTAATATGAATATTTAACTAAATTTTCCTAGTTCCTAATCATATGATTTTACTAACATTTTTATATTTGCAGTAACAAAATATTTAAGCGATTAATCACAAAATTTCCAATGTGAAATTTTTAATTGTTTTAATAATTTATAATCATTGTAAAAAATTTAATGCAAATTTCAAAATTAACATATTTATATATTTTATATGATATATATTTAAAATTAAACAACATTGATATATATATATATATATATAGTTATTTAACTTGAATATCTCGAAATGGCTCGAAGAAGGTTGCATGTCAACTAGGATTGAAAGAAAAGGAGAATAGCAAAAGAAAAAAGGAAGATGGAGAGGAAAGAAGGCGCCTCCGGCACCGCCACGATGGCAAGTCAGAGCTAGGGTTTACTTGTGTCTTCGCGAGAGAGAATGAGCATTTTTTTCTTGGTTTAAGTTTGGTTTAGTACTTTTTTTTATCTAATTAGATTTATTTTTAATTTGTAAATTATATATTTTTGTAAACATGTTTAATTATAAATCAATTTAAATAATAAAAAATAAATATATAAACCAGTTTAAAGTTTTAATTATGTTTTCATTTTTAAAATTAGTTTTTATTTTTATTTAATTAACTAAAATATATATAATTTTTAATACAAATAATTTTAATGCAAATAATAACAAAATGGAAACGCTGTTAAATTACATTAGCAAAAATGCTATAGTATTTAGCAATACGATGTGTTAAAAAAAAGTATCTAACAATAAGATAGTGGTACGAAAAACCGTTATCTAATGTGTCTGGCCTACTATGACAGTGATGATACAATACTTGTTAAAACGCTATAGTATCGTTAGATAGCGTTTTCCGCCTACTAAGAAAAACTTTTTTTTTTTTGTAGTGCTTGTATCACTTCCACACCTAGAAAATACTTCATTCTTCCAAGATCAATCATTGCAAACTCTATCTTCATCGATGCTTTGAATGTCTCAAGCATTTTCTCATAATTACTTGTGTAGATCAAGTCATCAACGTACACACTTACAATCAATATGTTGTCTCCATCTGATTTCACAAACAGAGTGTGTCTCCATCTGTTGTATCAAGCTCTTCGAGCCTGTCTTAGACCATACAGAGCTTTGTTGATTTTGAACACTTCCTCCTCTTCATCCTTTGCCTCGAACCCTTTTAGGCTGTTCAACATACACATCTTCGTTGAGTTCTACGTGCAGGAATGCACTCTTGACAGGTAAGGTTTTAACCTGATTATCTAACTGCAAGTGCACAGTAAAGTATGCAGTAGTAATACGGGATCGAATCCACAAGGACCAATGATCACACGTAGAGTAGCAGACAAGTTACTAGCTAAAGCGAATAAAAGAGTTTGTTTGTTTGGTTTTCAGTTTCTTAATTTAAATTAGCAAGAATAAGTGAACAAGAAGCAATTAAAACGAGTTTGTAAATTAAAACAAACGTTTGGCAACAGGAATTATCAGGGATATCTCATTAATAATGATCACACAACAAGATGACAGGGAAACAAGCAAAACAACGTCTCGAATTCAAATCACAATACTAGAATTAACCTACTTTCGTTGCGCGAACACCCTATGCTCAAGATCCTAAATACCAGCTTCCACTGTATTTCAGATTTTAAAAAAGCTTTAAGTTCAGGTTTGATCAGTTCACGAGATGCAGTAATATCAAGAAACCTTGCTCATCTACTAATATTTCAGGAATTCAAACAACATTTTTCGGTGCGATTAAATTCCTAGAATCAGAGGCTAGGTGATCAGGCAAATCTCAGCCTTAAGAAAATCAGTAGACAAAGATCCAAAACATAAACCCCTAATCTATCAGTTTTCTAGATCATTACATTGAGAAATCCCCTAATGAGAACCCCTTAACCCAACTAAGAGACTATTCACTCATATTCAAACAATAACAAAACGAAATTAGAGAAGAAAACATCATGAAATTGAATTGAAAATGAAAAAGGGTTAAGAAGATCTTCTCCAAATGAGAACAAGAAGAATCCTCTTCCAAAAGTCTACAAAATGATCCAAATGAGTTACAAATCTCTCAAGTATCACCCTAGAACTCTCTTTTGCCGTCAGGAACAAGAATAGATAAAAAAATTGCAGAATAATCTCGAGTTTTTAGGTCTTCAAAACGTGTCTCTTCACAAATATGGAAAGTTGCAGCGCTGTGTCATGGTCGATCTATGTCATGGATCGCTCGATCCATATACCATGGATCGTCCGCTATGTGTCGCAAGTCCACCATTTTGTCACAAAATCCTCTCCAGATGAGTTCTTTCTCCACAAGTTAACCTGTAACCTGTAATTTATATTGAAGAACAACAAAAGACGCCTAGAAGACCAAAATACCTTCAAAAAGTGATCATTCTTTGTTCTAAAATGAGTTTTAAAGTGTTAAAAACACACCACATCAACTCTTCACGTCCAACTGATACACACTTTATCCTCTAGGAGCTGAGAGACTTAGCAGCAATCGAATTGTGTCTCACCTAGAAATCAGTGCAAACACTTCGTAGAAGTCTACACCGTGAGTTTGGTGAAATCCCCTGACCACTAATTTTGCCTTATACTTCTCAACTTCTCCTTTCTCATTCAGCCTGGTCTTAAATATCCATTTATCACCAGTCACCTTCGATCCCTTTGGTAGATCAGTGAGCTTCCATATGTTACTCTCCTCTATTGAGCTTATCTCAGCCTCCATTGCTCTCTTCCATTTACTGTGTGTGATGGCTTCTTTAAACCTATATGGATCTCCTTATTCTATAACTAGTGCCATCAATTCTTCTTCTCCTTCCATGAACAACACCATCTCATAATCTCTCATCCACACATGCCTTTGCTTGCTTCTACCGGTTCTAGTTCTCTGAGAGTCTTCGCTTGCTTCTTGTGTTGAGATGGTATTTTCAGTCACGTCGAGAGGTGATGTGGTTTCCTCTTTTCCTTCTGCATCTTCTCAACCTGATCATCTCCTCTTCTTCTCCATTGTTTCTTTCCTTTGCATTTATCAGATTAGTTTGTACTTCTTCTTCACTTTTTCAACAAAATGATTGTCTTCAACATTCTCTTCCCAGTTCCTCCGCTTTCCCTCATCAAACCTCACGTCGTTACTGATCAAGATCCTTTTCCTTTCAGGATCATACAAACTATATGCTTTTGATTCCTTGCTGACACCAAACATTATGCATTTGATGCTCTTCTCATCTAGTTTGACTCACCACACAACCATAAATGTGTAGGTTATCAACTGATGGCTTCACCTTGCTCCCCTTCTCAGCTGGAGTAATATTTCCAGGGATTATGGTTGGACTTCGATTTAAGATATTCATAGCATAAGGTGCTGCTTCTGACCAGAACCTGAGAGGCACTCTCATACTAAATAGCATGCACCTAACCATATTATCAGACTTCTATTCTTCCTCTCAGCTACCCCGTTCTGATGTGGGGTGTATGCTACAGTGAGCTGTCTCTTGATTCCATGCTCTGTGCAACACTCCTGAAATATCTTGTACTTGTATTCACCTTCTATGTTTGATCTGAAACACATAAGCAGCTCCTCAACTTCTCTTTCAGCGGCAGTTATGAAATCCTTGAATGCCTTAAAAGCCTATGATTTTTCAACCAAGAAAGAGGTCCAACATTTATATAATCATCTATGAAGTTGATTATGTACCTCTTTCCACTTTCATAAGTGGGTGAGATTGGACTACAAATGTTAGTATGAACAATTTTAAGACACCTATTTGCCTTCCACTTTCCTTGCATTGGTATCTTAGACTGAATTTATTTCCCTTCCTACATATCTCACATACACTTCCATTTTAAGTGAGTTTGGCTGCCTGTTTACTATTTCTTTGTCAGCCATATTGGCCAAGTGATCATGGATTAAATGAACAAATATCATGTGCCAAAATCTCTTCAGTACCTTCAATGGCACTTAGCATGTTGATGGCTCCTGATTCTTCTCTTACATCCTTTGTTTTCGCTATAAAAATTAATGAACATTATGTTTCTCTACATCATCGATCTCATGATCACTCTTCTCTGTTGTTTGTGCCACAATTCACTTACATCATCATCAATTACAATTCTTAGACCTCTTTGTTGCAGCTGACCAACACTCACCAGGTTATTCTTCAGTCATGGTACGTAGTACACATAGGTAATCACTAATGATGTACTATTGGTCTCCAGCCTGAGATTTTCCTTTCTTTCTATTTTCGTCTTACGGCCATCTCCAAGCTTGACATGTTATTGAAAGATGTCATCAAAGTCTGTGAACCACTCCTTTATACCACACATGTGATTGTTGCATCTGAAGTCCAGGTACCAGACATGTTTGCCATGTTTCAGAAGATCACTATGAGCCATCAGCAACATATCCTCCTCCCGCTCACATACTTTGCGCTTATTTCCCATGTAGGACACTCATTCTTACACTGTCCAATTTGTGAAACTTGTAGCATTCAATGTTGTCTTTGTTGAAACTGGTGCTGCCTCTTTCTTGTCCTCCTCTTCCACTACAGTAGGAGCCTCTTCCTTGATAGTAACCTCCACAACCTCTTCCTTCTTCCATCTTTAGAACTTGCTCATCTCCAGTATGCCTTCTCAAGTTCTGCTCATGCACGAGCAAAGATCTCTGTAGTTCATCGACTGTTAATTCAGTGATGTCCTTGGACTTTTCAAAAGCACACACCACATATGTGCACTTTGCAAGCAACGTCCTTGGAATCTTTTCAAGTACCTTCGCATCTGGAATATCATCTTCTAGGTTTCTCGTATCATTTGCCACCACCATAACTATTAAAAAGTACTATGTTATCGTGTCTCCTTCTCTCATCTCCTACACTTCAAAATATTTTTCTAACTCTCTGCAATTGAAAGCTCTAGACTCTCTTGTTTCCTTTTACTTGTTCTTCATCGAATCCCAAAAGTCTTTTGATGTCTCCTTCTTCACAATTGTCTTTAGTATCACCTTGTCAATTGATGGAAAAAAGTAATTCTTAACTTTTATATCCTTGAGCTTCTGCTCTGACACTTTTGTTCATTGTGCTCCAGTCAAGATCACATTCCTTTCAGTTTGTGTGATGCCGGTTTCCACAAGCTCCCACCGTTCTTTAGATCTCAACAAATTCTTCATGAACATTACCTAATGCTCATAATCACAATCAAACTTTGGTATGCTGAACTTTTTTTCAGTCATATCTTCTTACATCACATGTTAGGATTTCAGGCTCTAATACAACTTGTTAAAGATGGATCAAGAACACAAACAAATTGAAAAACTCCTTTTTACTGAATAATTCAAAAGCCTCTGTAGAACGGAGGTTTACAACGAGATGGCCTTATATACCTTATGATAATAAAAAACTCAGAACAACTTCTTTAACATTCAGGAGACCCTATTTGATCTCAACAATATTTATTTAACTACTCTCAAAGACTCGGGCAGTAGACACGACTGAGACTTCCTTATTCTTTGGTCTTCATATCCTAGTTATTGTTGATTGAGAAACACCATTAAATTTTCAATATTCGAAGACACCTTTTTTGGAAATCATGAGATTATCATTATGGTAAGGCAAAAGAGAAGTTTCAGAAAGATTTTCTGAAGTTAAGAAAAAAAAAATTTTAAGAGGGGAAGAGGAGCAAGAGTCTCCAAAAAAGCACAGGAGACCAAAGAAAAATACCTATAATGTAGCTCTACTGAAACAAAGAGAATATATTTTTTTAGAATTGAAAACTTCAAGTTTCCAAAAGGGAGGCTGTGAAATCGCCTAGAGAGAATTTCAAAACTGTATTTCCCAAGTTCACTTTTAAATATGATTTCTCTACTATTTTCATCAGCAAATCTATATTATTTTCATCAACAAATCTCTACTTTATAGTCTTTGAGGCTTCTTCACCTTGATCGAGAATCCATTGCAAGTCTAAAGTTCATTTTTCTTCATTCTATCTACAATATTTTTCATATATACATGCATCTACATTATGAAAACTGAAGTATAAAATAGAACTAAACTTATTTTCAACAAATTTATTACATTTTGTTTTTGTATTTTCACTCATCTTAACTCTTTTATTAATTGATTCTTTCCAAATAATATGATAGCATTTCTTATAAAAGTACAAAACATAACCTTTTAAAAAAAAACTTTTATTATATTATTTACATTCTTTGTTTTACTCTTTCAAACGATTTCATTAATTGTATTTACGATAATAACTGAACGTCATTTATTTTACGTGTTATCTCAATAATTTCATATGTTTGAATGAAATTATTCTATTAGTACAAGAATTTAAACCGGTTAACAAACAATTACATAATCAGTTAAACATGACATTCATGTACACGTTCGAGTACATATAGGTTTTTTGGGTATCAGTTTTTTGAATTTTAAAATTATACTTCGTTCGGATATATAAATTTTCGGACGAGTCATATCGAATTCTTTCGGTTCTGGATAGCTTCATAGAATTCTAAAAATATCTAAATAACCTATATATATATATTTGAAAATGTTATTAAATAATTTATAAAAAGGTAAAAACTAATTTCGCGGGTCAAACTCTAGTTAAATTACTAAATCTTACACTCAAAACCGAGAAAACTTAACAAATACATATTTTTGTCGTTCATTTTAACCAACTTAAATAAATTTTTTTCATATGGTTTTTAGCTCAATACGGATTACCCGCCACCAGCTTACATGTAAAGCAATAGAGGGAATCACTTTTGAAGATGTCGTATCTACACCAAGATTAAAATACATACTTTTTAAGTATTACATATCTGGCATACCTACAATAATGAAGCTTTCTACTTTGTCTGTTTGTTATTTTTTTAATCAACCGAAGAATTGCTGAGTGTTGTGAATGTTACTTCATATATTCCTAAAAGGAAATGAATTTTTTTTTGTTTTTCTTTTGTGCACGTTTTATTTGTTTAAAGTAACCCTAAAAGGAACATCAAGATTAAAGTCGTCTGATTTTAACCACTGACCTTTCATATTTATGATTGTTCAATTCAAATTTCTGTCGGATATTTTGTATTTGTATTTCGATTTCTTCTTCTTTGGTTTATCAAATAGAAAATTAAATATATTCCAGTTTTGGTTTGATATTTTGCTTTATATCAGTATTTACATGTTATTAAACAAGATTTAAGTTATTCAACACATGTTTCGAATTAGTGAAAGTAGTGTATGAAAACTCTGAACTATTTAGTCTGTTTTTTTTATTCATTTGGAGGAGTTTCATAAATGTAAAAGATATATCAACACCTTTACAATCACATATACATACACTACAAATACTAAGACGGATAGACTCGAATACAATGCACGAGTACACTCGTCGTATGTAGTCCACGTTGATGGAGCTTCCTGTTTAACTTGTCTTAAGATTTAAGTTTCTTTTGTTGTAAGAAGCAAAAAAAAAATATATGTATATCTTCGCAATTTCAATAAGTTATAGTGGTGGGCCTTGTGACTACTCCACATTAAGTTATAGTGGTGGGGCTTGTGACTAGACAGACTACTACACAATGCATAAGGCAAGTGTTTCTCATGTGTTTTTTAAAAAGGCTGAGCTATGCTTGGCTGAATGTATCCCTTTAGTTTATTTTATTGAAAAATAGTTAGTAGTTGGGATAATATAATGAATTTCCCACACGATGCCTTTAAATTATAATCTAGGGGTTTTGGGATATAACTGGGAGACGAATATATATCAATCAACCAACTATATGAGTTTTGTATATAAATAAGGTCTCAGTAGCCCTCTTAGTATTCACAAATCCTACACCATTACTTATCTTTACATAACACTAGACTCATGGAAAATCAAGTCTCGAAACAAATATTCAAAACCCTATTGTCTTTCTTCTTATTCGTTTTACTCCTTTCTGATACTGTCTTATCGGTCCGAAAATCAATCAACCTGCAAAAACCATGCAAACATTTCGTCTTTCATCTCCATAACATTGCCTACGATAGTGATAACGTGGCTAATGCAACATCAGCGACAATCATAAACCCTTTAGGGCTAGGGGACTTCAGTTTTGGGAAATATGTAATCTTTGATAACCCTGTGACAATGGACGAGAACTACCTCTCCAAACCGGTGGCTCGTGCACAAGGCTTCTTCTTCTACAACATGAAGACAGCTTACAACGCGTGGATGGCTTTCACATTGGTGTTCAACTCGACACAACACAAAGGGACACTGACCATAATGGATGCGAATCCGATCATGGAGCCGACCAGAGACCTAGCGATTGTTGGTGGCACTGGTGATTTTCTCATGACTCGTGGGATTGTTACGTTCACGACTGACCTCATTCAAGGCAATAAGTATTTCCGACTCAAATTGGATATTAAACTCTACGAGTGCTACTAATATGTATTTGTTCTTTCTTCCTTCGGATTTGATGTGTGTGTGTGTGTGCGTGTGTGTGTGTGTGTGTGTGTGTGTGTGTGTGTGTGTGTGTGTGTGTGTGTGTGTGGACATTTTATCAGTGTATTCAACGTGATGTTTCTTCAAGTTACCACAAAATGCTATTGTAATTCGCTTGTAACGAGTTTATAATAAAATTTGTTTTGCTTACCAAATCATAAACATACAGATCCCGTGTCGATTTAGTGAGGCCAAACATCAGAAATCAGGAGAAACCAACATCAACGCCTATTTGAGATTCACCATCAACACAGATTTAACATTGTGTGTTCCATATTATCAATTTGTGTCTATACTGTTTTGTTTGTTGAGCATAAACACGACTAGATGGTGTTTTTTGGTTACGTACTTTGTTATATGTAAAACACGACTATTTTTTTTCTAAAAGACTTTAATAAATTAAAGACAATATTAAAGTTTACAAAGCTATGATCCAAAGATCACACAGATGGTTAGAAAAGAAGAGAGATACCGGTTGTTGATCAATTTCACTTAGATTCAATATTTCTTTGTTGATTGCTTCTTAAAGATTCAAGTTCTTATGAGATCGGTGATTTTGTTTGTAGGTTTTAACAACAATAAAGGAGAACACAAGATTAGGTCACTCGGTGTTCGTTTCCTACTCACTGGGGAGGGAGCTTTGCCCTCAACAATCACTAGATTCGAGATATACAAAGTTCCGGTAACCGTAATCTTAACAGCTGAAAGACACGGCGAGATTACCTCCGAAATACACCACAGGTAATCGGAACCTCTGTATGATATCACCGGAGTATCTCCGACTCCAGTCTCCGATCAATCACACTAGGTAGAACTCTTCTCCTTCTCTGAATCTCTCTCGTGATCGCTTTCTCTCTGTATCACTGATCTATTCTTTTCAGATTCGATCTTATGAAGAAGATGCTGAGCTGGAGGTCGTTATAACGGCCTAACTGAAAGCAGCAGCTGAGTTTGACTAATGGGCTTCACCACAGTTAGTCTCCTGATATTAGGCCCACAGCGTCTTTGCCCAATACCGAATAAGTCCGTAAACCAAAAGCCTGATCCACAAATCTCCACCTCCTTTGTTTCAGACATACCGCGAGAACAAACTCTATAATCCTCTTGTCCTTTCTCTCTATTGTCACTGCCGATAAACCCTCTGTTATCCCAGATCATTTCACCGGAAAAACACCGAAGACCGAGACTCTATCTCCAATGCAGCTATACCTTCTTCTTTCCGGTAAGCACCTCAGACCCTTCTAGGTCTCTACAGCTTCCTTTTACCCCAGACTCTTCGATCTCTACGCTAACACGCCTTGTTAACTCTTGCATGTACATATCTCGAGCTCGAAGACATCACCGAGGACTTTCTCCTCGACTTCATGTATCTCAAGGTAATGAATCTTTTTCGATATAAACCCTTCTTGAGATATGTAGACCCTTTGTAGTTTTTCAACAAAATTCTAACCACAAAGCTTCTTTCTGTTGACTCTGAGCTTGCAGATCTGATGACTCTGAGCTTGCAGATCTGATGACTCTGAGCTTGCAGATCTGATGACTCAGAAATCAACCACCACAAACCATCATCGAACCAACTCCACCTGAAACCCAACCGAGAGGATCTCACTCTCTCTCTACGGGTAACTCCTCTAGTTCTTGAGTATATACATTTACTTCTTTAGATGAAAATATTAACACCCCTTCTTGTTACTGCACATCTGAGATGCCTTATGGAGTTACCCCGAGCCGGTAGTCATTTCAGCAAATTAAATCTTAAGAACCTCACAGCAGAGCTGAAACTTCGTGCCAGGTACACACTTATTTAGAAGATCTGCTGGGTTCTTAGAAGTATGAATCTTTTCTAGGTTGACAACTCCTTTAGAAACAATATCCCTGATAAAGTTGAACTGAGTATCCATGTGCTTTGTCCTTTCATGATGAACTGCATTTTTAGATAAAGAAATTGCACTTTGTGAGTCACAGTGTATCTTTACATTGTCTTGTGAACATCCTAGCTCAGTAATAAAACCTCTCAGCCAAATTGCTTCCTTTACTGCCAAAGTCATAGCCATAAACTCAGCTTCAGTGGTGGACAACGCTGCCACTGACTGTAACCCTGACTTCCAAGATACAGTATTTCCACCCACTTGAAACACAATTCTGGAGACTGACCTTCTCTTATCAAGATCCGTAGCATAGTCAGAATCTGAAAACCCCTCAACTCTGAACTCTGTAGCCTTCTCAAAAATTAAACACTTCTCATAAGCCCCTGCCACATATCTCAAAACCCACTTAACAGCCTCCCAATGATCTCTGCTCGGATGTGACAAACGACTAATCAAACCCACTGCAAAACCTATATCAGGCCTTGACGCTATCATAGAATACATCAGACTCCCAACAACACTCGCATATGGAACATCTTTCATATGCTCATATTCTTCAGCTCTATCTTTAGGATGTAAGCTCTTTAGTTTAAAATGCGAAGCAGTATGAGTAATCACTAACTTAGCTACATCCCAAGAGTCTTTAGTACCTTCTCAAGATACTTAGCTTGTGATAGCTTTAGAACACCCTTCTGTCTATCCCAAGTAATATCCATCCCGAGAATTCTAGATGCACCCCCTAGGTCCTTCATCTCGAACTCAGAACTCAAACTATCTTTTAGAGCCTTATAGCAGACTTACTTCCTGATGCTATAAGCATGTCATCCAGGTATAATAACAAGTAGATAGCTTTATCAGAACTCACATCTTTCATGTACACACATGAATCAAATTCACTTCTGATAAAACTTTGCTTCTTCATGAACCCATCAAACCGTAGATTCCACTGCCTCGGAGATTGCTTTAAACCATATAGAGATTTCCTGAGAAGACAAACTTTATTTTCATCTCCTTTATTCACGAAACCTTCTAGCTGTTCCATAAGAATCCTCTCTTCTAGATCACCATGTAAGAAAGCCGTTTCAACATTCATCTGCTCCAATTCAAAAAATCCCGATGAACTACTAGAGACAGAATAAGTCGAATTGATACATGCTTCACAACTGGAGAAAAAATCTCGTTGTAATCAACTCCTTCCTTCTGGGAATAGCCCTTAGCTACTACTTTTCCTTTGAATCTTCTGTCTTCTACTCGTGGAATACCAGGCTTAAGCTTGAAGATCCATCTGCAACCCACTGGTTTATGATCTTTAGGTCTTTCAATCAAATCCCAAGTTCTATTCTTTTCCAAAGACATAAACTCTTCTTTAGCAGCAGCCTCCCAAAACTTTTTTTCTCGACTCTTCATAGCTTCCGCAAAAGTCTTAGGTTCATCAATTTCCAACTCTTCTGCAGCACTTAACGCATACGCAACCAGATTAGCACCATCAAACCGTGACGACGGTGGCCTCACATTCTGCCTTCTGCTTCTGTCACGAGCCAACATGTAACCATCCAATGAACTATTACCAGAACTAACCACAATGCCACCATCTTCCTGATCAGACTCAAAATCATATGTAGATTCTAGCCCACCATCTGAGGTTTCTGAACTTGACTCAGAAGAATGATCTCCACCTAAACCTGAAGTTTCCCCGGTTTCAAAACCATTAACTGTAGGTTCTTTTATTAGATCATCACTGAAACTCACATGCTTGCCTTTTCCTTTTCTGTCCACCTTAGCTGAGTCCATGGAGTTTCCATTAGAGACTGAATCACTTAGGGTATCCATGTACACTTCTTGTTCATGAAACACAACATTTCGACTCGTTGTACACTTTCCTTCATCCTGAATCCACACTCTATAACCTTTAACCCCGAATGCATAGCCAATAAACAACACCTTTAATAAGTCTGGGGCTTGTCTTCTCTTGAACACGATGAACAAATGCGGAACAACCAAACCTTCTCAAGTTTGACAAATCAACTTTACCTCCTGTCCACCTCTCTTCTGGTAGCTCAAAATCAATACTCAATCCTGGGGTCATGTTGATCAAGTATACTGCCGTGGACGAAGCTTCTGCCCAAAACTCAGACCCCAAAACGGTTTCTGGTAACATAGTCCTCACCTTATCCATGATAGTCTTGTTCATGCGTTCAGACACTCCATTCTGTTGCGGTGTATAGGTGCACGTTCGATGCCTCTTAGTTCATGATTCCTTACACAGCTGATCAAACTTTAGGTTGCAAAACTCCAAACCATTACCAGTTCTTAAGCACTTAAGTTTCCTTCATGTTTGGTTCTCAACTTCTAGTTTCCAGTCTCTGAATCTTTTAAAAGCTTCATCCTTAGATCTTAGGAAGTAAACCCAAACCTTTTTTGAGTAATCATCAATAAAAATCATGAAGTATTTGCAACCTCCGAGGCTTTCATGAGTAGAAGGTGAGCCCCACAAGTCCTAGTGAACGTAGTCAAGAATGTTTTTAGTTGTATGCTTGGCCTTTCCAAAACTCTGCTTGTGTGACTTTCCTAACACATAACTCTCACAGAACTTCAAGTCTTCAACTTCTTTAATTTCCAAATACCCTTTCTTGATCAAAACGTTCATGTTCAAAACACTCATGTGACCAAGCCTTGAATGCCACAAATCTGTCATGTTAAGTTCAGCTTTTCCAATGTTAACCTCAGCTCTAGAGACAACACCTTGCAGATAGTATAACCCATCCTCGTAGTTCCCTGAGAGAACCTTACTACCACCTTTGTAGAATTCAATCTTGAACCCTTTACCTTTATAGTGACAACCTACCTTCTCTAACATACCATAGGAAATCAAATTTCGGCTCATCTGTGGCATATACCACACCTCTGTGAGAACAACCTCCTTACCATCTGGATTTGTAATCTTGATCTTACCAATTCCCTTGACTTCACACTGTGTGTTATTGGCCATCAGAACCTTTCCTCCATTGAACTCTCTAAAGTCAAACAATACATCTCTCTGAGGTGTGATGTGAAACGAGAACCCTGAGTCCAATACCCACTCACTCTTTGTATCCTTAATGCTCACAGTAAGTACCAATGGTTTCTGTCTAGATGTTGACACTGAGTTGGCAGAGTCATTTGAGCCTTACGACTTATGACTCCATTGAGGGCACTCACGTTTCCAGTGTCCATCTTTCCCACAAATGAAACATCCTGTCTTACCATCTATGTTCGCTCTAGGCTTAGACTTGAACCTTACATCTTTAGACTTTGATATGTTCCTATAAGACTGACCACTCCCTTTATCTTGCCTCTTATTTGACCTGCCTCTTGACTCAACATATAAGCCTTCTGAACTAGTCTTCCCTTTGCTCAATACACCTTTCTGTTTTAGCTCAATCTCCTTAGCATACGCTGAAGTTATCACTTCCAACACGGTGAGAGTGTCTTTTCATGTACCGTAATTCAACGTGTGAACCAGAGCTTCATATTGAGACATCAGACTTGTTAACAGCTGTATGGCCTGGTCCTCATCACTTATCGTGATGTTTAGACTAGCAAGATCTCCTATCAGCTTCAAGAAACAGTCCATATTCTTCTCAATACTCTTGCCTTCTTCCATCTTAAAACCTGCAAACTGCTGTTTAAGATAGATTCGATTAGGCAAAGACTTAGTTTGATAATCACGCCCAAGAGCTTTCCACATTCCCAAAGCTGTTTTCTCATGCACAACCTTCTTTAGGATCATATCACTTAGACAAGTTCCCATAAGATTCTTTACTCGTGTGTCCTTCGCAACCTTATCGGGATCCAGGACTGGATCAGCTCCTTCTTCATATTTTCCTGGATCCTTATACAAAGTATCATCCTCGTCAAGAGCTGATGCTAATCCCTGTATCTCAAGTTATCCAAGAAGTTTGTACTTCCACATTCCGAAGTCTCCTTTTCCATCAAACGTATCCATCTTGAATCAACCATGAGTAGGCTCCATGGTGAAACCTATCAGCTCTTGAAAAATCTCAAGCAACCACACAATAAGCAACAACCGTGCTCTAATACCACTTGTTGATCGATTTCACTTAGATTCTGCTTTGTTGATTGCTTCTTAAAGATTCAAGTTCTTATGAGATCGGTGATTTTGTTTGTAGGTTTTAACATCAATAAATGAGCACACAAGATTTGGTCACCCGGTGTTCGTTTCCTACTCACCGGGGAGGGAGCTTTGCTCTCAACAATCACTAGATTCGAGATATACAAAGTTCCGGGAACCGTAATCTTAACAGCTGAAAGACACGGCGAGATTACCTCCGAAATACACCACAGGTAATCGGAACCTCTGTACGATATCACCGGAGTATCTCCGACTCCAGTCTCCGATCAATCACACTAGGTAGAATTCTTCTCCTTCTCTGAATCTCTCTCGTGATCGCTTTCTCTCTGTATCACTGATCTCTTCTTTTCAGATTCGATCTTATGAAGAAGATGCTGAGCTGGAGGTTGTTATAACAGCCAACTGAAAGCATCAGCTGAGTTTGACTAATGGGCTTCGCCAGAGTTAGTCTCCTGATATCAATACCGAGTAATTCCGTAAACCAAATGCCTGATCCACACCAGTGGTACATAAACTTAACTACAAAATCTTAGCTGCTGTAAGATGAAGAAGCGACGAAGCTAATTAAAACACATCAATCAAGATGTAGAAAACAGAAGGAAAAGAAGGAGAGTGAGCGAGAAACAGAAAAAAACTAGCCTCCACGTCTCCGACCTCGTTTTCCTCTATGTCCTCTAGTTCCTTACAAACACCACGAGATGGAGAGGCCATATCCAGAACCTTTTGTGAAGGTCTTACTGGATGGTCTCTCACTACTAGAACTTTTTGACATAGCCATGGTGTAGCCACGAAAAAAATCGTGGATATAAACCCAAAAATCATGGCAAAATAGCCAGGATTCTAAGTGAAAAATTATGTGGTAAAAACGTCGCTAAAAATAGCAATGATTTTGCCACGACACATTCTCGGCAAAATTAGCCACGGTTTTACCATTCATTTTTTTTGTTAACCTAGACGGAGTTTCAAACTAAAATCAATTAGTGATAAGTGGATGGACCCATTTATTTTATATATTACTTGGGATCCTGTGGGAACCGAAATTCACACTTGTCGATTTCCGTCAAATAAGGAAACTTAGAAAAACCCTAATTTTCCAGAGGAACCAGATCTCTGCGAAAGCCAACGACAAGTAACCAAATAAATGCGGAAAAATATGAAAAACGTAATAAAACGAATTTCTAGAGAAAGTTGATCTTATTTCCGATTCGCGTAAGAGCGTTACGATCATTACAGGGAATTATAAAGGCTTCAGCCGCAAGGGCCATCAGCGAGTTACCAACATAAAACCCTAAATCTAGTCGAGTCGCAGCTCGATAACGAAAGACGGAAAAAGATAAGAAAAAGGATTTGATTGATTTCGGACTGAACCTTATGAAAGGCTGTCTACGTACCCCTTTCGAGGATCAAGTCGAACGTAGTTCAGTTGATAGAGCTGGACCAGAGATCAAACTGCCTGGGCGAGTTCATCTAGTAATTGAGCGCCAGTCATAAAAACCGAACTTGTCGAGAAAAAGCCTAAGTTTCTAAGTGCGGAAAATTCTAAGTCTAGAAAAGTTGTAAAAGTCTCAGATGAGAGCTCTGAAATTTGTCCCTTTGCTTTTGCCCTATGCCTCTTGCTTATATACTCCCTTCCTAGGCGGTTTAGTCTATCCATTTCGCCCAGATTCGAGTTTATCGAGAATCTTCCATATATCTCGATCTTTCCTATTTTCCCGCGGAAATCTTCTATTTATCCTCAAACTTGACATTTATCTTCAAATTTGACATTTATCTTTCTGCGGGTAAATCGTCAAAACGTTATCGCATCTTCGGGTTAGATTTCGTAAAGATCGCGAGATGGGCTTTTTATCGCGTTTTAGGCCTTTCCGAGCCGTTTTACGATAAATTCGTTTTGCGACTTTGTACGAGATCGTTTCCTGATCCGATGCCGTTTTTAGTAAATTCCCCGAGTTAATCGTAAAGTTTAGCTATGTTCGTTTTCTTCGGTTAATCGTTGCCATTTTTATGATTTACTCGAAGTTTTTATTAAAAACGTTTTTTACGCTTTTTATGAAAAATCTTGAATAAATCGTATAGCTTAGGCAGTATTCGGTGTTTCCTTTGAACGTTGCTGTTTTATACGATTTCCTCGAGTTTTTTTCGAGAAAACAAAGTTTTACGGTTCTTCTCGTAAAACTCGAACGGTAAGATGGATTGAGACGAAACGGGAGACATTTCGACCGTGGTTCGGGACATGATTGTGTCAAAGGACGTAAGCCTTGAATCGGGGACTTGGGAGATCGAGGCTCGGGATGGTCGGCTCGACGTACGGCGAGCTAGTTCAGCCTGGCCAGATCGCTGTATGGCGAGCTAGGCAATAAGAACCATTGGGGCAAAATCAGCGCCTCTTGGGCGAGCTAGGCGCCTGATTCAGCTTGCCGTTCGGCGAACTACCCGGGAAGCTTCTAGCTCGCCGAACGGCGAGCTACCCGGGAAGCTTCTAGTTCACCGTTCGGCGAGCTAGTCCCAACCAGCTGGCCCAGCTCGCCGTTCGGCCAGCTAGCCGTGTCGGGACTAGCTCGCGTTTTACGGCGGTTTCGATTTTTCGTGGTTTTATGCTTAACTCGGACGATCGTGTAATCGACGTTTGTTTCGTTCTTTCGAGATAACGGTTTCCGAGTTTTCCGCGGATTTCCTTTGTTTATAAAATGATTTCTCGAGTTTTATAAAACGACTTCTCGAGTTTTATAAAACGACTTATCGAGTTTTATAAAACGTCTTATCGAGTTTTATAAAATGGCTTCTCAAGTTTTATAAAATGACTTATCGAGTTTTATAAAACGACTTTTTGAGTTCTATAAAACGACTTCTCGAGTTTTATAAAACGACTTCTCGATTTTTATAAAACGATTTCTCGAGTTTTATAAAACGATTTCTCGAGTTTTATAAAACGATTTCTTGAGTTTTATTAAATGATTTCTCCAGTTTTCTAAAATGATTTCTCGAGTTTTATAAAATGACTTTTTTATCCTTTTGCGGAAATTTTTGGCCATTGATTCCGTCGTGACCGATTTTGACACCAACAGTTAGCCCCCCAGCTCGCTAGAATCTTGAGCTTCTAGCGTAAGTTAGGCAGAATTAATTGCTGGAAATGTCCGCTGAGAGTGATCTTTCCATTCTCCAGGAAGCGAAAAGTGTTTTAAGATTAGGGCTGCGCCTTGTGAAGGCTGCCTACGTACCCTATTGAAAGGATCAAGCCTTCGTAGTTCCTTTTGGAGTTAAGGCTCGTATGATCTGTTTCCTAGCAAGACCTTTACGGTCTAGTTATATGTCATGTAGCATATTAATGTCGATGGCATCTTGTATTGGACCTTTGCCGGCCTTGCGACTAGCCTCGTAGGCCATTTGGTCTGGCTGAGGGTGGCCGTTATATTTTTCGGACTGACCGCGTGCGGCTCTGAGTCCCTGCCGCTTTTGCGGCTTTATTAAAAATCAGTTTGCGTTTTTAAGAGCGTGTTTTAATTCGTATGAATGTAGAGGGAAGACTATGAGTTGATATTGAGGGAGGTCCGCGAGTTGTCGTCTCGCATTCCTTTCCCTTTGTGGATCGCCTTATTCGTTTGCTCTTTTTAGGATGTTTAGCAAATCGAGTTAGCGTTTAAATATAGACGAAGAGACATGCCTTTAGGATCTCGATTCATGCCTTGAGACGTTAGAGACCAGTGTGCTGGGTTTAGGGAAAGACCTAGGTTTACTTTCGGATTGAGGTTGTGCGATGACTAGTCGGCTTTCGTTTTGCCTGTTGCGATTTTAACTTGATTCCATACCGATTTAGAATCCGCGATAGGTTCTCGGATTATACGATTCGTCTGGTTGGAACCGAGCATCTCACCGGGAACCATTTCTAAGTTGCTCGGAAGTTCTGACCAAAAGTTTGGATTTCTTTTATAGCGCTATTACCCTTGTGTCGGGTGTTCGAGAGCTATCTCAGCGAGATAACTTAAGTTTGTTTAGGACTGTTGCGAATTTGCTGTGATCAGCAACAAAATTTTTAAGTGATAGATGTTTACGTTGTTTTGGCCTTCGCGAAGGATACATACATTAAGAAGTTTTGCGTATTTTTATAGTCCCAGATGGACTGTTAGGTCTTCCAAGAAAATGACTTTATCGAGGAAGGTATTTGTATCGAAAAACTATTCTCCGGGCGTCTGCGACGTATTGCAGTGCCGAATGCTGGTTTTTATTTTATATGCCGCGTTACATGTTCGAAACGTTTGCGGGCTCGAAGATGTTTCGCGATGTTGCGGGGGTTTTGTCTTAACCCTGCTTTGCAGGAACACTTTGGTTGGTTTGCGGATATAATTAAAACTTACATTCATGTTTGGATGTTAAGCAGTTTTATGATTTGTGCTAGAGCAATTAGGACCGAGAGGTCGCGTAAGTTGTTTCCCCGAAAAGAAGCGTTTTTCGTTACGGTGCTTTGTAAATTGTTGACCCTTCGAGATTCGTACGGCTTCAGGAGCTCTGTTACGAGCGTTTTCTTACACGTCGGATTTTGTAGGCAACTTGCTTTGGAAATAGTGTGAATCGTGAGAATACAGAACTTAGCCGATTTTCGACAAGTTTGCATTATCTGTTGAATGTATTGGCTCGGCGTGAACGTTGTATTCGGCCGCACATCCAAGGTTGTATTTGGTAGAGGATTAGGCCACGATACTTTCGTGCTATCGATAAGGTCGAGTCGGTTTGTAAACTTGGCATTGAAGTGAAGCGTGATCGGACAATAACCATGTAACGTTTGTCGAGCTTGATATGCCAAGTATGCCCGTGGTTACAAAAAACGTTTTTCCGCCGTAGGTTTGATTTATACGACGAAAGTTTCGTATAAACTTTCCTTTGTATGGAAGTTGTTTCTTTTTTTTTCACTCGAGCGAGACAGAGCCTAAGAAGCTCGATGCAGAGCTCGTGCGGAGTCGCTTGCGGGGCGGTTTCATTCTGAGATGTAATCGGGAGAAATGAGAGCGGATGCTCGTGAACCGAAGGGATAAAGAGTGAGATCTTTCAGATTGTGATGCGAGGAAGCAAAGTTTAGATTGGTCTCCCAGTGCCGGATCACATAGCTTGGTTTTCGCTATAAGGAAAGTACTTTTCACAAAACCTGTTACGTTTACTTTCGAAAGTTACTTCGTTATGACATGATCCTGACTATACGAAGGATTTCTCGCGTAAGTAACGGACGATGAATTTAGTAAATCGGCACGACGCATTGGGTTAACAATGTTTCCGCAGATTTTTCGAGAAACCTTTCCGCTTAGTTTTTGATTCTTCGGTGATGGTTTTTTCGGAGTCACTCGCGGAGTTTGACCAAAAATTATTTCACCGAGATCTAGTCGCAAAATGTTTTAGCGGGTTTCTCGGACGGAATGAATCACATGATCAGCAATAGGATCAGTCGGCGAGAAGGGAGGACTTGTTCTCTATTGCTGCTTTGTGTTCTCGATTTTTCTTTCGCCGCAAACGTTCTTGACATTATTCCGTGACTCACTTGGTTTGACGGAAAATGAGATCAATGCTTCGATGCCTAAAGATTTCTCGTATAATTTTTTGATTCTTATACGACACTTTTTTTATCAAGTTCGAGAAGATCTTTATGACTTCGGCAAATCGTCGAGTTTCACTCTGAAGTTTCGCAGAGATTTTCTAACCGCATGATTGCGACGAGAGATGCTGTATATTCCTCGAGATTATTTCCCAGACGGTTTGGATCAGTCTTTAGCGCTTAGACGGTTTTTAGATTGTCATTTGGTTTTGGGATGATTTCGACGAGGCGTTGCATCGTCCGAATATTTTTCTGCTTATTTTTGCGAGAGTTTGCTGTATAGAAAGTGTTTTCTTGATGCGAGAAAAAAGGTTCGGCGAAAGAAGAAAGACGAGTTTCCTTTGAAGGATTGGGATGATCGACAATCCGGGTTAGTTAAAGAACGTGGTGGATCAGCGATGACTTGGGGTATGTCTGATTTACGAAAATTTATGGGAGCGAGTCGGTTTTAAGACGACGTTAGCATCTTTAGCTCCTTCTTTCTCTTGGGAAATGAGTACGCTCGAGTGTGTGACGATCGTTTCTCGGTTGTACGAGAGATTGGATCAGTTTGCGAGTTATGCCTGAATGGTTAGAGAACAATAGATCGAGATAGACAAAAATTGCTTACGACTTAGCATGCTAGACTACCCCCTAAGTTCAAAGTTCTCTAGGTTTTACGGCAGTTTACAAGACGTTTTGATTTCTTACCTATGAGAAATTAGAAGTCTAATAAAATTTTCAAATCGGTCATACCTTAACTTTATTGACGATTTGGGATTATCTATTCTTCGTTCTTCGTCTTTTGACTTACCAGTCTTCGACGAATTACCAGCAGGAGTATCGGAGTGAGGAGAAGACTTAACCATCGGAGTTCATGTTCTTGTTTCTTCGTACTGCTGGTTTTATTTAACCGACTAGGTGCGCTTTGTATATCGAAAAATCAATCACGTGTTTATGATTGGATGTTTTCAACTTAGCATGGAAGAGTTTCGTAAAACCGGATTGCGTTTAGAGAGTTCATATCTCTCGTATAGTTTAGGCAATATTGGTGTTAAGTCAACCGTTGACGTTTTAGACGATTGATTCGAACTTATACGAAGAAACAAGTCGTTGCGGTTTTATCCTAAAATTCCGATGGAAATTCCGATTGAGACAAAACGAGAATCAGCTTTATCAAGACTCGAGAGAGAAGCTCGAGGATTGGTTCAGCTCGACGTAGGGCGAGTCGAGTGAACCCTTTCAGTTCGCCGTGTGGCGATCTGGATGGTAAGAACCCTTGGGGCAAAGTCAGCGCCTCTTGGGCGAGCTAGGCGCTTGGTTCAGCTCTACGTTCGGCAAGCTGAGACGCTTGGTTCAGCTCTACGTTCGGCGAGCTGAGACGCTTGGTTTAGCTCTACGTTCGGTGAGGTGAGACGCTTGGTTCAGCTCTACTTTCGGCGACCTAAGACGCTTGGTTTAGCTCTACGTTCAGTGAGCTGAGCCAGCTGGCTCAGCTCTACGTTCGGCGAGCTAAGACACTTGGTTTAGCTCTACGTTCGGTGAGCTGAGATGCTTGGTTCAGCTCTACGTTTGGCGAGCTGAGACGCTTGGTGCGGTGACTTGTTTTCGTCGTAGAATCTCAACGGAAAGTCCGATTGAGACAAAACGAAAAGCTGTACGATCGAGATTGGAATATGATCAGGCTTAGGATCTCGAGAATCGTGTCCAACTCGCCATTGGGCGAGCTGGTCAAACCTTCACACATTGAGATTTCTCTGATTTGGTTACGGGGTTTGATTGGTTTTATCGTTGCCCTTTTGTTTAGACGGAGAAATCAGGAGCTCGTTTCGTGCTCTTTCCGTGGTGAAGAGTCGCGATTAAGTTTTCGATTTTATTAATTACTACAGCATTTGCGTGAGCGTTGGCTATAGGAGCAGTCGATGCTAGAGTTGTTTTACCAGCGTTTTTGCGAGTTGCAACTTTATCTTTCATATATCCAGACATCGTTTTGATGAAGCGTTTTGCGGCTATGAGTAAGAGTAATCCGACCCCCCCCCTCCTTCTAGCGCTAAACTGTGGGAACCAAAATTCACTCTTGTCGATTTCCGTTAAATAAGGAAACTTCGGAAAACCCTAATTTTCCAGAGGAACCGGATCTCTGCGAAAGCCAACGACAAGTAACCAAATAAATGCGAAAAATATGAAAAACGTAATAAAACGAATTTATAGAGAAAGTTGATCTTATTTCCGATTCGCGTAAGAGCGTTGCGATCATTACAGGGAATTATAAAGGCTTCGGCCGCAAGGGCCATCAGCGAGTTACCAACATAAAACCCTAAATCTAGTCGAGTCGCAGCTCGATAATGAAAGACGGAAAAAGATAAGAAAAATGATTTGATTGATTTTGGACTGAACCTTATGAAAGGATGCCTACGTACCCCTTTCGAGGATCAAGTCGAACGTAGTTCATTTGATAGAGCTGGACCAGAGATCGAACTGCCTGGGCGAGTTCGTCTAGTAATTGAGCGCTAGTCATAGAAACCGAACTTGTCGAGAAAAAGCCTAAGTTTCTAAGTGCGGAAAATTCTAAGTCTAGAAAAGTTGTAAAAGTCTCAGATAAGAGCTCTGAAATTCGTCCCTTTGCTTTTGCCACATGCCTCTTGCTTATATACTCCCTTCCTAGGCGGTTTAGTCTTTCCATTTCGCCCAGATTCGAGTTTATCGAGAATCTTCCATATATCTCGATCTTTCCTATTTTCCTGCGGAAATCTTCTATTTATCCTCAAACTTGACATTTATCTTCAAATTTGAAATTTATCTTTCTGCGGGTAAATCGTCAAAACGTTATCGCATCTTCGGGTTAGATTTTGTTAAGATCGCGAGATGGGTTTTTTATGGCGTTTTAGGCCTTTTTGAGCCGTTTTACGATAAATTTGTTTTGTGACTTTGTACGAGATCGTTTCCTGATCCGATGCTGTTTTTAGTAAATTCCCCGAGTTAATCGTAAAGTTTAGCTATGTTCGTTTTCTTCGGTTAATTGTTGCCATTTTTACGATTTACTATACGTTTTTATTAAAAACGCGTTTTTACGATTTTTATGAAAAATCTCGAATAAATTGTATAGCTTAGGCAATGTTCGGTGTTTCGTTTGAACGTTGCTGTTTTATACGATTTCCTTGAGTTTTTTTCGAGAAAACAAAGTTTTACGTTTCTTCTCGTAAAACTCGAACGGTAAGATGGATTGAGACGAAACGGGAGACATTCCGACCGTGGTTCGGGACATGATCGTGTCAAAGGACATAAGCCTTGAATCGGGGACTTGGGAGATCGAGGCTCGGGATGGTCGGCTCGACGTACGGCGAGCTAGTTCAGCTTGGCCAGGTCACCGTATGGTGAGCTAGGCGATAAGAACCATGGGGGCAAAGTCAGCACCTCTCGGGCGAGCTATGCGCCTGGTTCAGCTCGCCGTTAGGTGAGCTACCCGGGAAGCTTCTAGCTCGCCGAACGGCGAGCTAGGCCGGCTGTCCCGACTCACCGTTCGGCGAACTAGTCGGGACGAGGCTAGCTCGCCGTTCGGCGAGCTAGTTGGGACGAGACTAGCTCGCATTTTTCGGCGGTTTTGGTTTTTCGCGGTTTTATGCTTAACTCAAACGATCGTGTAATCGACGTTTGTTTCGTTCTTTCGAGATAACGATTTCCGAGTTTTCCACGGACTTCCTTTGTTTATAAAATGATTTCTCGAGTTTTTTAAAACGACTTCTCGAGTTTTATAAAACGACTTCTCGAGTTTTATAAAACGACTTATCGAGTTTTATAAAACGACTTCTCGAGTTTTATATAACGGCTTCTTAAGTTTTATAAAATGACTTATCGAGTTTTATAAAACGACTTTTCGAGTTTTATAAAACGACTTCTTGAGTTTTATAAAACGACTTCTTGAGTTTTATAAAACGACTCCTCGAGTTTTATAAAACGATATCTCGAGTTTTATAAAACGATTTCTCGAGTTTTATAAAAAGATTTTTCGAGTTTTATAAAATGATTTCTCGAGTTTATTAAACGATTTCTCAAGTTTTATAAAATGAATTTTTTATCCTTTTGCGGAAAGTTTTGGTCATTGATTCCGTCGTGACCGATTTTGACACCAATAGATTCCTTCCAACTAGCGATGTGAGGCTTTTGTTACTAATGCGCCTCCTCGAGATGATTGCTCTTTGAGCGTCAATCTCAAAATGTTTGGGCAAGGATTGATGGGCTGACTTTGGGCTGGATTGATAATGGAACAGTTGGATTGTATGGATCATGGGCTCTGATACCATGTTAAGCTAGATGAGCTTCCAACCTAAAAATAATTGATAAGAAAACTAGCCCATATATCTTATATATTACGTAGGATCCTTTTCAACTACCGATCCCTAATACTTTTTGTGGCAATATATAACAACTATTATAAATTTATAAAAATATTTATTAAATAATTTATAAAAGTAAATTTTAAACACAAAATTATACAATTTTTTTATATTTTAGTAACCTATTTAAAGTAAAAATAAAAATCAGAAATCAGAAATTAATTTGTAATTAAAGCACCAACCACCTCAATGGAGTATCAGCCATGTGATTACTTTGGTCAAGAAGACTACCATGAATATGGAGATACCAGCCTTGGAACATGGAGTATGATTTAATAAAAAATATTTATTAAATAATTTATAAAAGTAAATTTTAAACACAAAATTATACAATTTTTTTATATTTTAGTTAACTATTTAAAATAAAAATCAGAAATTAATTTGTAATTAAAAGCACCAACCACCTCAATGGAGTACCAGCCATGTGATTACTTTGGTCAAGAAGACTACCATGAATATGGAGATACCAGCCTTGGAACATAGAGTATGATTATGGAGTGTCATATCGATCCCCATCCTATAATAAAAAAAATACTTGCAATATGCTGAAGTTGATTTTGGAAAGACATGAGATCAATGTAACTCTCATGAGAGTTCATCATTGAAATGTGTAATGTGAAGATTAATAGATTCAATCTCCCCAATCCTCAACAGAAGAAAATATCATCAACAAGCTCACTCACATAATTGAAGATCAAGAAGAAAGAAGCACTCCTCTTTATAACACGTTTCATGGATGTGGAAGATGATGTTGAAAATAAAGACTATAAATCATTTAACAATTAGGTTAAGATCTGCGCTTTGCACAGGATGAGAGTGCCGTCAACAAAAGTTAGTTATGTTTCATATTCATACTATAGTTTGCATAATACATTATAAACAATATGTATAGTATATGATGTTCGGTCATAGCATATATGACTTTGTTCCTCGTGTAAGGGAATGACCCAAGAAAAAGATATATGAACTTATAGAATATGGGGGCATGCACGCGGGCTATCATCTAGTTTGTTATTAAAGAATAGGGGGCATCGCATACACATTATATTTGCATAGCAGACGTGTTGGACTATCCTATGGACCAGGACTTATGTTAAATTTAAGAAAATATATCACCAAGAGGCAGTTTAGTGTTTTTAATTTCAAGAAAAGACACTTTCTTATACATGGACACTTATCTTTAATTGAGTAATTTTAGTTAGACCACCATCTAACTACACCCAAACTCAATTAACTGAACTCATGCTCGCCCACAATCCTCAGCCGCTCATCTTTCTTTTTTTCAATGGCTGAGATTATTCTCCCCAATTGATGACAAGACTTATATCTGCCTATTTTTAACCATTGGATACCTTTGTTTACAATTCATCCAACGTTCCAGATTATGACAAGAGCTCATCTTCTTTAATTCTCAGTTTTTCTACATTCAACCTTCGTCGTTAGTTTTCTTGCTACAGTTTTGTGAAACTGAAGTAATTAAGCACTTCTCATCATCAGGTTAGTAAAGATCCCTAACCTAACATTCTTGATTATACAATGCCTAAGATTTCTTTTCCTTTGTTGTTTATGTTTTTTTCTATTCTACGCAGCTCTGCCATGGCAGAACACATCATGGTTATTCTTGGGGAATGGAAATCTGACGATTCTCTCTGGAATTTCGTAATAGATAAGAAGAAAATGTCTAGGATTGTCTCTGTTCGTGTTGGCATGACCTTGCTCGAGTTAGAAAACAATGTTGCTAAAGAGTTCTTTACTTTCACAAACCCCCCTCCTAGGACTATCTTGAGTTACTGGCCTCCTAACTCCAAAGAGCTCGCCACCGGTCTACGGACACCACCCGTTGTACTGACCAACGATGGAGCGGTTGCCTATTTCTTCCATCACCTCGCCATTCACGCTTCCATGAACCTGTTTGTTAATTTTGATTCCGTAGGGGAGAATCAGGATGTTAGCCTAGCTGATGATAGACACCAAACTTTTTCAACACCTAAACAACCCATAAAACCCAACCTAAACTCTTTTGGATACACATCAACCGGTTCCTCCAAATTCCCAAGTTTCTCTCTCTTTGGTGATGATGAACTCTTAGAAAGCATGCCCCCGTGGACTCCAAAACAGAGCAGCCCATCTGCACCGTCTCCTTCGTCTGGAGTTTCCAAATCTCAGCGGGCCTCTATTATAGATGAAACTCTCACATGTGGAGATGAGATGCTTCAACAGATGTTCAAAGAAAATCCTGACAACATCCCTGATAGTTGGCTTCTTGACGATGACGAGGAGACTGTACCTGAAAGTTCAGAACCCCCAGACATTGAATTTGTTCCTCTTAGGGGGTATGACCAAGATTTTTGGAAGCCTTTATTAGAGGACACACTTTGTGGATCTGATGCCGCTGAGCTAATGGCAGGGATAAATGTACCTAAAACCGCTCCTGATACTTACCAGTGCAACACCGGTGACGCCTTTGCTCACAATGTTCGGTTATCCGGTGAAGATGATACTGATTGGAAAAAAGACTTGGATTANTGACGCCTTTGCTCACAATGTTCGGTTATCCGGTGAAGATGATACTGATTGGAAAAAAGACTTGGATTACCTCGGCGTACACCAAAAGGAAGGTCCTCCTGTACACAAAGGTTCAGCGTACACACGTACACCAAGACCAGACCCATCGCCTCACTATGGAAGTGTACACCGGGAATCAGGGTCTACGGGCACACCAACGAATGGTACCACTCATCCACCTGAACCTGCTACCCCACCTCCACGTGAGACTAGGCCACTATCTGAGATAAGCGATGAAGAATTTGATCTACCCCCACTATTTGATGACCTTGCTTATGAAGCTGATGATGTACCGGATCTCAACTGGGACGAAACTGATGGTGAACCAACCGTTGGAAAATTATATGCATCCAAACAAGACTGTCAAATTGCATTAGCTATCTATGCAATCAAGAAACGTTTCCATTTCAGGCAAACCCGCACCACGAGGACCTCTTTTGTGCTTAGCTGTCATGACGTACACTGTGATTGGCGCATACTAGCTAAAGAACTCACCACATGTGGTTATTACACTATCCAAAAAGCGCAGCTTACTCACATCTGCCCTTTGGACCAGCGCGATCAATACAAGAGCAAAGCCACGTCCAAAATAATCGCTCATGTTTACCGTTCCCGGTACACTGAACCAAAAGATGGTCCTAAAGCGGCCCAGCTGCAGCAGCTAATGTTGGAAGATTTGCGCGTCTGCGCTTCTTACCTGAAATGCCACAGGGCCAAAGAACAAGCCGTTGATATCACTGTTGGGAAAGCTGAGGATTCATACCTCAATCTCGCTGAATACTTCCACAGGCTGAAACTCACAAACCTTGGCACTGTCACTGCCATAGAAACAGAGCTTGATGATTTTGGTGATACCCGATTCCTCTATGCCTTCCTCTCTTTTGGTGCTTCAATTCAGGGGTTCCGTCGTCTCCGTCCTGTTCTCATTGTTGATGGCACCCATCTTTCTGGTAAATACAAAGGTGTTCTCCTCACCGCAAGTGGCCAAGATGGGAACTTCCAAGTTTTCCCTCTTGCTTTTGCTGTCGTCGATGCAGAAAATGATCATGCTTG
>CAKOAT010801820.1:7604-43153 GCA_932364175.1 Eruca vesicaria subsp. sativa | reverse complement strand
GACTGGAGTTATCAAGTTAAGGGTGTTTTCGGTTATTCTTACACTGTTGGCTTAGACAACAAAGTTTGCTCATGCCAAGTATTCCAGAAACTCAAGATCCCATGTGGCCATGCTTTGCTAGTAGCTGATTCCATTGGTCTCCCTCATGCTCAACTTGTTGCTGATTGTTACAAAACCCAAACATGGAAAGATACCTATGTTGCTGCCATTTACCCAGAAGCGCCATTTGGTGAACAACCAATCCCTGTAGCAATTGAAAGGCTCAACCTACAGCCTCCAAACACTCGTCGTCCTTCTGGACGTCCAAGGGATAAACGCATCCCTTCCACTGGCGAAATCCAGGTTAGGATCCAAGTTTTTCTTATTCTCAACCAGCAACTCAAATTTACTCTCTTTATGCTTTTATATTTCAGGTCCCTAAAAAAACAAAGCTCAACAAATGCGGTCGCTGTGGTGTTTCCGGTCACAACAGGACTAACTGCGTTGTGCCTATTTGATCTGTGGTGAATTTTATATCCATGAGAATTGTCTTCTGGATAGCGTCTTCACCTCTATGAACAGCCTCTTTTGTTGCTCTAATATTTTTTGGTTTTTTGGGCATGTTAAAAAACATTGCAAAACATGTATTGGCTGTTAGGACATCTTCTTTTTATTAACTACTCATGTTTCACCCTTCTTATTTTTGGTAAAACCCCATGTTCTCAAGCCCATGTACATAATAAGACATACACAACCGGTTCTCAAGCCCTGTACACCAATCATTTAAACGTACACAAAACAATTATACACTTTCAACCCATGTTCATTTAGGTGTACAATTTTAAACACTATTTCAGTGTATCAATGTACAACCAACACACACATGTACGATATACACATTGTTCATCATCTACATGTCCCACAACTGTACAATGTATATCAATGTACACACCCCACCTCACCAACACGTCATTTTCATCATGTACATTAATGTGTCTATTGCACAGTTATCGTACATTTAATCGTACTCATGTCTAATATAACTCACCACCACGTACATGTACATTGATGTGTACATTGTACAGGTATGTTACATATACTTGTAACTCATGTGCAATATTAAATGTCTACATTCTACACACAAATTTACTATTAAAAACATTGCATTGTACATTGTACAGTGATCGTAAATGTAATCGTACTCATGTGTAATATACAAATGTACACATAATATCATGTACATTTAACGTCGTTGTGCACCCAATAGACACATGTTTAATGTACACCTTATATCATATACACATTAAATCAGTGTACATTGTACAGCTATGTTACATGGGCTTGCATAGATGGGGTTTTACCAAAATAAGAAGGGTGAAGGTGGATAGCCAATACACACATGTTAAAGATCACCGGATACACACATGTTTAATGTACACCTTCTACCTATCATATACACATTAACTCAGTGTAAATGGTACAGTTATGTTACTTTTTAAATGTACACCTTATATCATATACACATTAAATCAATGTACATTGTACAACAATGTAACATGGCCTGTGTACAATGTACACATTTAATGTACACACATGTTTAATGTACACCTTATATTATATCCACATTAAATCACTGTACATTGTACAACTATGTTACATGGGCTTGCATAGATGGGGTTTCTCAAGCCCATGTAACATATTTGTACAATGTACACTGAGTTAATGTGTATATGATAAAAGGTGTACATTAAAAATGTAACATAGCTGTACAATGTACACTGATTTAATGTACATATGATATAAGGTGTACATTAAACATTGAACAATGTTGTTCAATGTACACTGATTTAATGTACATTAAAAATGTACACTGATTTAATGTACATTAAAAATGTAACATAGCTGTACAATGTACACTGATTTTAATGTACATATGATATAAGGTGTACATTAAACATGTAACGATGTTGTACACATGCCATGTTAATTGTTGTACAATGTACACTGATTTAATGTGTATATGATATAAGGTGTACTAGAAAAAAGTAACATAGCTGCACAATGTACACTGATTTAATGTACACACATGTTTAATGTACACCTTATATTATATACACATTAAATCAGTGTACATTGTACAGCTATGTTACATGGGCTTGCATAGATGGGGTTTTACCAAAATAAGATGGGTGAAGGTGAATAGCCAATACACACATGTTTAAGATCACCGGATACACACATGTTTAATATACACCTTCTATCTATCATATACATATTAACTCAGTGTAAATTGTACAGCTATGTTACTTTTTTAATGTACACCTTATATCATATACACATTAAATCAGTGTACATTGTACAACAATGTAACATGGCCTGTGTACAACATTGTTACATGTTTAATGTACACCTTATATCATATGTACATTATATCAGTGTACATTGTACAGCTATGTTACATTTTTAATGTACACCTTTTATCATATACACATTAACTCAGTGTACATTGTACAAATATGTTACATGGGCTTGAGAACATGATGTGTGAAACATGAGTAGTGTACATTGTACAAATATTTTACATGGGCTTGAGAACATGTTACATTGTACACCTTATATCATGTACACGTATCATAATATTACAATGTGAGGAGTGTAAACACCCAACGTTCAACCAATACCTCATTCACAACCACATTAACAAGTGTACACGTTCCGACATAAAATCTTTTCAAATTTTTATAAATTACTTCCGACATAAAGCCAACAAAGGTCAACAATATTCATACATTACCCTAAAATAGGTTCACCTGCCTTACTACATAATCCCACAACAAAAAAAACCACATGCCTTTCCAAAATAACATAGGTCCACATGCCTTAATAAAATAACATATAGGTTCACATTCCTTACTACATCACACAAAACAACATAGGTCCACATGCCTTCAACGCACATACAAAGGGACAACCAAACCCCTGTATAAATCCATCGCGTAGTGCTTCCTGAAATTGTCCACCAAATCATCCGTTAACCCTGCCATTGTTGGATTTTTGTTTCCTGTTGCATGCATTTCCAAAAACTTCACTGAAACTGGCCCACAATCACCACTCCTCACATTTTCATAAAGACCCTCCAACCTCTCAACATGGAAGGGAACTCGTTTATCCTCTGCAACAGCCTCGGGAGGGCATATCATCTTAGCTATGTATGGTAACATTGTTGCCACTGGTTCCATCAACACCTTCACCTCTTCCATTGTTTTCAGCCGGGGGTTAGGATCCATCACCAGAATACTCCAATCAGTCAGGCTGATAAATAATCCAACCCAGTGACACTCTTCCCAAATCATTGGGGCATAGAGTGTGTCTACATCCTTACCCCACTATTGTTTCTCCTTACTTAGATACTTGGCAATCTTAGCATCTCCTGCTACCCGTGTTTTGCGTCTAGCCGCGTTAACAGATCTGTCCCTCCTTTGCATGTGCGCTGTGAACCATGGCGCAACAAACATTGCCCTCCTCAGATGTAGGATTAACCCGTACCGACGTTCACTATATTCCATTAGCACTTGCATATGCTACACATTAAACAACAAATAAGTATCCACCAATCCCCAAAAAATTGGCAAAGTTTATATCAATTGCATTTACCGTGCTAGTCACCCATTTCCCCGGTGTTGCCAAGTCAATAAAAAACTGGTTGTCAAGGTTATGTCCCCCAGCATTCAGATGCATCCTGCGTGAAATTTTTTTTTAAAAACATTAACAATATGTACTCCAAGAAACTACACAATCACAACTTTCTCTTCTTTCAACTTACGTTTTCAGATTCGCTTGCAGAACCTTATGGAAAAAAGGATAATCGCAGTCTTCATAAATAGGCACCATCTCTCCTAGAACCATGGGATCTTTCGCTAATATACCCCATAACTCCTCTTCCTCCGCCTCAGGCTTATGCTTCTTGGCCATTGTTCCTGGTGAATCACTCAAGATCAAAACCTCCTTCGTACTGATGCTCTCTTCCTCATCTTCATCTGTCAGGTCATCTCCACTATCAATGTTTCCCACTCTCTCTTCTTCCACAGCCTGCAAAACACACCACCACGTCTATCAATTGAAACGCAACACATGCTGTACATGCATACATTATGTCTACTAAACCCTGAATCATTCTAGCTGTACATTATATCATTAACTTGTACATTACTTCCATGTACACTCCCACAAGAGCGTACACGTATAACTGTCACCCCAAAACCTCCTTGTGTACACGGCCAGCCATAATTTACCTCTTTCTCAGTTTCAGTTTCCTTTCTCAGCAACCCATCTGTTACAGCCATTCCCTACGCCAAAAATTGTCTCAGTTGTTACTTCCATATACATTGCAACAAGACTTAAATCATGTACACGGTTAACTAAAATTTACCTTAATCTCTTTCTCAGAATCAATTTCCGTTCTGAGCATCCCATCTTCTACAGCCATTTCCTACATCAAAATTTTATATCAATTCATATACACACATGCACACGTGTACATTCGTCGAAATGTACATCAACAACGTTTTTTTACCTCCCTATCCTCTTCGGTTTCCATTTCCTTACTCTCAATCACTTCATCAACTTTTGCTTCTTCAGCCACCCCACCACCCTCCTCTTCACCAGAATCGCCCCCCTATGATGTATATATACATAAAAATCCAAATCACTACCTTTCAACAACCACATTTTATGTACCCAAATAAAAGGTCAGAAAACATACCTGTACATCTACTCCAGCATACTCTGCCCCATCAATCCCCCCGCTTCCCAATTTTTCACCTATTTGGGATGCAGCCCCAACTAATACATTCAACCTTTCCATTTCCTGCAGGACCGAGAACAAGGTCAACCACATGTGTAAATCGCATTTATTTTGTCTACACCTTTTATTTACCTCATCACTGATTCCCTCTTCGAATTTCTTTTTTTCAGAGACGTCTTCATCCACGGTACTACCCTGAGTAAAATAGCACAATGGTTCTAAAAAAAAAACCCACCAAAAATGTTAAAACAGCAGGCATTCAATTTGGTACCTCATGAACCACACTTTTCGCCACGTAAGGTGTTATTGGCTCATTTATCTCCATCTCATGTACATCATCCTCCGCACTGATTTCAGTGTCCATGTCTTCATTTCTTTTCTTCTCCTCCCTCTTCCTCATCTCTCTTCTTTTTGAACTCATTCGAAGTTGTTTCCCCTTCCTTATTTTTCTCCACCTCTCTAATGTACGAGCCTGCTTTCCACACACATTTGTCAGCCTAATCATTTCTGCTTCTAGGGCCCCCACGCGCAACTCTAATGCAGCATGTTGCTCTGCATCCACAAAATTCCCCCTTTTCACAAACCCACTAAGCCGCCTCTGCTTCAGCATCGGTTCTTCTTNTCCCTGGTCGTTTCTTTCTCTTCTCAGCCGCTGAATGATCGTACAGTGGGTCATTTGCATCCCCACCAACCCAGTCAGCCTTTGTGAATATATACCCATCCTTCGCAAGCTTCAGCATTGTTTCAACCTTCTTATCAAACTTTTCTTCATCCACTATCCCCCACCTATCCTCGTGCGTCCCCTTGATCTCCAGCAGTGTTTGCACAACAAGCTGCAAATGAAAAACGACATATTAGCATTTACTAATACTACTTTCAACATGCCCAAAAAATGTACACTCCTGTCACTACACCCACACTTACATGTACACCAACTTAACTAAACGTACACCACATACTTTGTACACTCTATACACACCTAAATTTCAATTATTGTACACGACTGCCAATTCAGCTAAACATCTCGCACACCACATATTTGTGTACACACCTATTAGTCACCCATCTAAGCACCGAAATGTACACAACTTTTAATTTGCCCCATACCCTTTTAATGTACACTGACATAACTCTTTAGTTTACTGAACACAACAAAGTTAACCTAAATCTAGCAAACTATTAAACGTACACAAAAAAATTAATGTCCACAACACCTAATCTGTACACAACTCACATATTCAGAAACATGAATTCAGATACTCTGTTATACTTACCCCAGGTTCGTGCTCTGCCCTTCTTAAATCGATGACAGTCAACCCCGCATGTTGTGGCAACGCATCTCCACCAAAGTTCATCAAAGTCACACTATCATCCCCTCCAGCACGATTCAGCAATTGTGGAATTGCTTCAAATGCAACCAACTGCAGCGCAACAGGGAACCCCACCATTCTCACTGTCTTCTGCCTTAGCTTCTTACAGAAATCTCCCAACGGATTCTCACACTTCCCAAACTCTTTTGGTGCTGGCTTCATTGTGCTAATAGTACACAAAAAAGCTTCCCTGCCCCATTGGAAAGCAAAGAACTTATCCAGATCTTCAACAAGTTTCACATATTTGGGTGTTGGCCTTGGGTTTTGAGATTTTGCCATCAAAACCCCATCAACTATAAGTATGAGACACAACCGCAGTTTCCTCCACCCAGGCATGCCCCTATCCACTGTCACCATTGCAGCAATCTCCTTGAGAGTAATATCCTTTGTTGTTCCTAACAGTGTCTCCCAATACACAAACTTTTCTTCTTTCACTGGAAGCTGGTAATCATAACTGTACCCTTCTTCAAACTCACCACAAGGCAGCCCAGTCACTTCTCCAAACTCCAACAGAGAAAAACGAAGTGGTTTACCACCGAAAACAGGCCATATCTCAAACTTTTTCTTCGTGACAACCTGTCTAGTCAACATTCCATGAACCACTTTCCCGGCCAACAGCCTACGCACCGGTATCTTCAAGAGACTCCCAAAACATGAACCCATCAAAACATTCATCTCGGGTGAACCATCTAATGCATCTCTAACCGTCAATAAGAAATCAATTGTGGAGTACGTGTTCACCCTCTCGCAAGGGAACCGATCCATCGCGAAAAGCCTTGCCGGTAAATCACCAACCGGGTTCTCTTTCTCAGCCATCTCAACAGTTGAGTCAACACCTACAGATTTGCAAAAAAACAAATATTAGAAACCCCCAAAAAAAACCCAAAACGGATTACGCGAAGGAGATCCAGATTCCGGGTACATTATCGTCGACGTTTCCGGCGAGCCGCAAGCTTCGTCGCCGTGACATCGTTCGAACTCGAGTTATCTTCTTTTGCCGTCGAAATTCCCTTTCTCACTATCCCAAACTCACAATCGAACCCTAGCAATCGCCTCCTTCTTCCAAGATTTCTCTGGGGAAAGTGAAAGGTTACACGGTTTCAAAAGGAGAGAGAAGAGAAGAAAAAGAAACAAAAGAAAAAAATAAAAAAAAACCTAACTAAATAAAATACCGACGAAACACCCTTGGTTACACCTTTTTAAGGGTAACTTAAGTCTTTTCACACCAACAACAGCTCTAAGAGCGGGAACTGTCTTTTGTTGACATAAAAAAGATGAATCTGCCTTACAATGAAAAATACTCTGCGTTATTAAACTTCTTTTTGTGCAACATATTACTTTCATTTAAAGTTGATAAAAAAATACTTTCATTTAAAAGGCTAAAAAGACTCAGAGAGTTGGGTTACATGGTGGGATAGTTGGGCTTTAGCGAGAGTGTCAGCTGACTGATGGATTATTGAGCTAAAAGCCTATACTCGGCTGGAATGTAAAAATAAAAGGAATAATTAGCCCTTACATGAAGTTGTTTAAGAGCATCTCCAACCCAACCTCAAATCTTCAAAATTTTGAGGTTTTTGTCATTTCAATCGAATCTTAAATTCTCAAATTTTGAGGTTTTGAATAATGACACCTCAAATTTAAGTTTTTACTGTTCAAACCTTAAAACTACTATTCATTATCTTTTTAATCTTTACAATTATTTTCTTTCACAAATATATCTACTAATTTTATTTAGAGTAACTTATTTACACCAAAATAAAATAAAATATAATAAATAATACATAACATTAAAAGTAAATTCACAAAATATAAAAAACATTAAATAAAACTAATAAAAAATAAAAAACATTAAAAACTTAACATAAATTAAAGAAAATTATATAAACATTTAAATATTACATACTTTACAAGTGGTATTTTATATGTAACTTTCTAAATTTTGTATGTCTATGTTATTTTATTATATATGTAATTTATATTATTTTATCATATAATATTGTAATATTGTGTGTTCTATAATATATTAATTGTATGTTTTATATGTATTTGTGAAGTATTGTCATTATTCATAATTTTTGTCAATATCAAAGACTATAATATAAATAATGTAAAATGTTTAAGGATTATTATGAGGTTTTATGGTTAGAGCAGATAATCCCCAAATCCTTATTTTGAGGTTTTGCAGCCCTAGTTGGGAGATGCTCTAAACGACATTGTTGGCATTGAAAAAAATTGCTCATCTCTAAAACATCGACAACTTAGAGAGAAAAGGGGATTAGGGCTCCTTCGACAAAATTCAATCCGTTAAATCTAAACCAAATCTTTTGAGATCCTTTCACATATGATTCTCATTTTTTTGTCTGTCATCTTCAATTTCAGTTTCTTTCTCATTTCTTACTTATCGTCTCGACAAATTTTCTATTTCTGACCGTCGTTAAAGTACATAGTACTTCGTTAGGTGAAGCTCGTAGTTCGGTGATCTCTGTATTTTAGATAGGCATAATTTCTGGGTCAATACTTGATGATCTGTTTATTAATGATTGTGTATCAATTTCCTTTTTAATTTGTCATCCCAGGTGGTGGACACACATAATTCAACAATCATTGAATGTTGAAGAATAACTGATTGCTATCGGTGAATCGCTACAGGATTGTGTATATAGGAGTAGCAATGCTAATAGCTTCCTATATTGCTGAAGGTATCATTCATTATTTTTTTGTCAAAGTAAATTTTCAAATCTATACATAAGCCCTTTACTACGAAATTAACCAGTGTGTATAAGTGTTTTCTTATTAAGGAATTCTATTAGTTAATCTGAAAATAGTTATTGTATGTGTTTCATTATAGTTATGAGAAGAGTTTTACCCAAATGATTCTCTCACAGTGGATGTATTGTACTGGGACATGGATTCTGTTTTCTTAACAGAGAGCTTCTCT
The DNA here is from genome assembly GCA_932364175.1 of Eruca vesicaria subsp. sativa. NCBI lineage: Eukaryota > Viridiplantae > Streptophyta > Magnoliopsida > Brassicales > Brassicaceae > Eruca > Eruca vesicaria. Next base: position 34,062 of record CAKOAT010801820.1, on the reverse strand, counting down.
TAATTATGGGGACACAACTCTTTATGTTTCAAATACATGGACGGCTGCCGATTCAAAGGTTAGCCTCAGACATTCGTCTCTTCTGTGTAATTGTTTGGGTTTGATCGAAGCATACTTGGTATAGTCTTTCATACAAATTACTCATGAGGCTAAAAGTAAATAATTCTAGATCTTAAAACTTAGAGAAAGCATGTAGACAAATTCATATAAAAGCCGCTAAAACATAAACTTTAAAGTGGAACTCAAATTTTTTTTTTGAAGATGGTAAGCTGAAATGTTTCTTCAAACCTTGTTATATATGCCTTCAATGTTAGAATTCTGAATTAAAAAAGAAATATTTATATGGTGTGGTAGTGTAAGAAAACAGAGTATATTAAATAAAAATGCCTGTGCTTATACTTCACCTTAAGGCTTTGTATTTCTGGAGTTTCAGCGTAAAACAATAATTTGAACCACCCTCGAATGTTAGTGGCATGCTTAAAACCCACCTACACATGAAAAACATATACTATATAAACAAACGTTAACAAATATGATATAAACAAAACTTTTAAACTTTAGATTCTTTGGTTGATATGACTCAACCGAGTGTGTGAGGGAGAAATTAATTAATATCTTCGTCTATCCTTGTTTTAAGAATGGATCAACAGAGACCCCAAATCTTTCTTAAGGGATGCATGAATCTTATCACCCTGAGATAAATAACAAATAAATCAGCATAGATAAACATGAATTTGTCTACATGAAGCCTTCATATTTTCGAATGATGTAATTTTAGGTTGCTAGGGCGTATGTGAGACAGGCCTAATCGATAGCTAAACTGTATATATAGGTGGGAGGTAGGTGTAGGTTTAGCAATATCGCATTGATGAGGTAGATTGCCTTTTAAACGAAAAAGATAATCCTTGCACATGAATCGAACACATTAATACTAAGACCATCAGCAACGGAGGTCCGTCACGGGTCCGTGGCCCAAATCCTTAACATTTTAGGAATTAAAATAAATCGAAATGGACTTGAAATTAGACGGATCAGTACGGATGAGTCCGTCCCGAAGGATCAAGTCCTTCGTGCACGTGTCGTCTGATGGTTGGGCCGGTGAGCAATAGGCTTTGGGATTGGTTGGAAAAAAATTCATTTGGTAACGAAGGGGAGAAAAAAAAAATCAGAGCTCGAGAGTTAAAAGGCGATTTGTCTCCACCATCGATCTTCCTCTTCTGTGATCTTGTAAAGGTAAATAGCCTTCTTCTGTGGTAGATCTAAGGAGAGGTTAGGTTCGTTGTTCTTCTCGTCTCCATCTATGTTTCGTATCTCAGTTGAATCGATTTGGTTTGTAGTTAGCTCGATTTGATTTAAGGATTAGGGTTTCAATAGATTTATTTAGGGCTTGAATTCGTTTTCGGTTTGATTTTTAAAAGGATTAGGGTTTCAACTTGATTTTTTTTTTCGGTTTCAGTCGATGTGATGAAAGCTTAGGGTTTCTTTTTGTTCTCGGATCTCGTTGAGAATCATGGAGTAATAAGCTGGTATCTGTTTAGTTGATCAAGTATCTAAGTTACCTTAATGTGTAGCAAGTAATCTGTTGAGTTGATCATATATCTAAGTTAATGTGTTCTTAATAAACAGCCTAGTTATGTGTTCTTAAGCTTTACTATCTTCTTTTACTTCTTCTTCTTAATATTTAGTTTTCTTCTATTTTTTTTGTGCAGGCAAACGGACCATGGGACAAGACTATAGTTACACTCAGCCTTCTTCATCAGAGGAGTTCGACATGACCTCTTTACTTGAAGCAGAAGCTGCTCTCTACGCGGATGAAGGCGATAGTAGCTTCACATATGCAGCGGCGGATCAGTACAGAACGGAACCTGAGGCTGATGAAGGAATACCGAGGATATGCTATTGCGGTAGTGATCCGGTTGTTGAGACAACAACCTCGTACATTGAAAAAGATCCAGGAAGGAGGTACTTCTATCGCTCCAACGTTGACGATGGAGACACTCACATCTGGAAATGGTGGGATGTGGGGATTCAAGAAGAGCTTCTTGAAACGCAGACACAACTTAGGATGGTCAAGGATCAATGCTTTGAGAGTGACCAGAAGGTGGCTAAGCTAGAGAAAATCGTGGGTGTGTTAACTAAGAAGAAAGCAGTTGTTAAGAATGGGTTGGGAAAGGTAGTTTGTCTACTGTTCTTGCTAATACTGGTCATCGTAATGGGCATCTAAGTTTCATACATTCTTTAGATAAATATTTTCATTTAAAATATAATTATTAACTGTTTTTTCTTATGTCTTTCAAGGAAGAGTTTCGGAGGATTTGAACATCAGTGTCTCAACTTGGAATGGGCCTCGCAGGTAAGTTTCTTTCTTACCATTACTTTGAGTAATAAAAATATTTAGGTTAGATAATTTTTTTGAATTAAAATTAACTTCAATAACTTCTCTCTTCATGCCTTAATGGTTTTTAATGCTAGATTTGTTGCATTCATACTTGTTAGGTTAAACGTAGCTAGTGTAGAACTTATTACTGTGAGTGGTAAATGCTTTGATTTTTTCTATCTGTCTAACTACTCCGAAACTAAATGCGTACTTACTTTCTATCGGTTACTTAAGGGTTTGTGTTGTTAATAGAGTAACCCAAACCAAAATCTAAACATGAATACCCAACTGGTTTTATTAATCTTTTGTATAGTCAAACGTCAGTTGATCTTGAGTCCCCCGAACCAGCTTGGTTCGGTAGGCAAGGTCCTGATGAGTCTTGTTTCCAACATGGAGTCGAGTCTTCTTTCCAAACTGGTGTTGGTCTTCTGTCCAGCCTACTGTCAAGTCTGCTAGCAAAGAGAGGAGGAAATGGTCTCCCAATGAAGATAAAATCCTCATTGGTGTGTGGCTTAACACCAGAAAAGACCCCATTGTGAGTTGTGACAAGAAAGCTGACCGTTTCTGGAAGAGAATTGTAGATTACTACAACGAGAGCCCTCAACTGATTGGGACGGTACCTAGAGAGCTTGGTCCAGCAAAACAGAGGTGGGCTAGGATTAATGAGCAAGTATGTAAGTTCGTTTGTTGTTATGACGCGGCGTTGAGGGGGCTGGGTAGTGGCTAGAATGAAGACGATGTGATGAAAGATGCTCTGGACTTGTTCTTCAAATTGTACGACCACAAGTTCAGCCTTGAACATGCGTGGGGGGATATTAGGCATGACCAGAAATGGTGCACGGCCAATATTGTTAAAGACGGTGGGAAAGAGAAGCGCAAACAAGTTGTCGACGTTGATACAGAAGATGAAGTTCCCGAGCCTGAAACCAGACCAGTTGGTGTCAAAGCTGCTAAAGCTGCTGGCAAGAGAAAGAAGACTGGGAAGGAAGAAGAAATGTCACAGCTTCAGTCCATCTTGGAAGTCAAACATAAAATCTGTAAAGAAAAGATTCTAGACCGTTTACTTGCGAAAAAAGATCCTCTCTCGGAGGTGGAAGAATCTCTTAAAGTGAAACTCATGACTGAGATGATGTGATGATATTAAGGTATTAGGTTAGGTTAGTAACATGTTGTTTAATGCTAGTATAGGTTTGATATTAAGTAACAAGTTACGGGTTGTATTTTACCAACGCTTGTCTTTTACTTTACTTGGTTTCTTGTATTTTACTAACTCTTGTCTTTTGTTTTCTTTCAGGTGTAGCTGTTGGACAAGAAGGTACAAGAAGTCACGGGTAGTTGTAAAAGCTAGTATAAGTTTCCATTGTATCATCTCATTAGGTAGTTGTTTTTTTCTAGTTTCCACCTCATCTATCTCTAGTTTCCTTTGACGGAGTTGTAATCTTTTCCCCTTGTAACTCGGAAGTTGCGGATGTTTGTGGCTTACTCCAGAGACTTGTAATCAACTACTATTGCTTCCATAAATTCGGTAACTTCTTTTGTTGTAATGCTATTAACTTCTTTTCAGTAACTTCTTTTGTTGTAATGCTATTAACTTCTTTTCAGTAACTTCTTTTGTTGTAATGCTATTGAAATGCCTCAATTGATCTCTGTTAATTTGAATTCAAATCCTGTTTTAAAAACTTGAGAAACAAGCAAGATGTGGCTATGTTTCTAGGATATATCTTCAAACATGGCCGTTTATGTTATGCTTATTTTTTTAAAAGACCGAGTTTTCTTATCAAACTGGAACTAAGACTTAACTAGTCCATATACATAGACTAATGGACACACCCATATGTGCATGTACACTAGACGACATATTGCACATTAAGATGATTAAACAAATGAGTTTAATAACAAGTGAACATATAAACATGCAGTTTCCATTCAATGTTTGAGTCTCTAACAGAAATCACTTTGATTTTTCAATTGATAAAATATAATCCAAAAAGTTGTACAGAAAGAAAAACTATACTATTATGTTGCATTATAAAATTTAATTTTTTTATAAGTAGATTTGTTTTTTTGCACCAATTATTTAAGTTGGTGTTTTTTAATGGTAGGACGGGAAAAAAATAAATAACCGAAACCCGAAAATGTCATCATCTTCATCCGATGGAGCGGACGAAAGATTGGACGAAATTATCGACGATCTCATAGACGATACCTACAACAACATTTTGGAGGCCCAACCCAAAAAGCCACACAGACGTTCTTATATAGAACGAAACCGCGAACCTGGACACGACCGTCTATTGCAAGACTATTCAGCGAAGAGCCGATATTTCTGGCACATTTATTCCGACGCCGTTTCCGTATGAACAAGGACTTATTCATGCGTATTGTCAATGCTCTCTCCGAAGAATTTCCATTCTTCCAACAAAGAAGAGATGCAACTGGGAGGTTAGGTCTTTCACCACTACAAAAATGTACGGCAGCAATTCAAATGCATGCTTATGGTTCTGCGGCTGACGCGGTTGACGAATATCTCCGACTTGATGAAAGCATGACACTCTCATGTTTACAACATTTCATTGACGGAATAATCCAGCTATTTGGAGAAGAGTATCTACGAAGACCTACACCAGAGGATCTTCAACGACTACTCGATATTGGAGAGGTGTGCGGACTTCCTGGGATGATAGGAAGCATTGACTGTATGCATTGGAAGTGGAAGAACTGCCGTACTTCTTGGAAAGGGCAGTACACACGTGGATCAGGAAAACCGTCAATTGTCTTAGAGGCTGTTGCTTCACATGATCTTTGGATTTGGCACGCTTTTTTTGGTGTCCCAGGTACCTTAAACGATATTAATGTCCTCAAGCGATCTCCTGTCTTTGATGACATTACGCAAGGTCGAGCTCCCGCGGTACAGTACGTGGTCAACAGACACATGTATAATCTGGCGTACTACCTCACAGACAATATTTATCCAAAGTGGTCAGCATTTATCCAATCTATCTCACTTCCTCAAGGTCCAAAAGCCGAGTTATTTGCTAAAGTTCAAGAATCAACCCGAAAGATGTGGAGCGGGCTTTTGGAGTATTGCAAGCTCGATTTGCGATTGTGAAAAAACCGGCTCTTTCATGGGACAAGGAAAAGTTAGGGAAGATTATGAGAACATGTATCATACTACATAATATGATTGTCGAAAATGAAAGAGATGGATACACTCAGACGATACATCGAAATTTGAAGAAGAAGGTGCCACCAGAAGTGCAAGGGTCGATATGTCTTATAATGCCTACATGCCTCCAAATCTCGAGGAAATGCATGGCATTCGGATTCATCTTCGCGATAAACGTATGCATGAACAGCTGAATAATGATTTAACTGAAAATATTTGGAAAAAATTTCTTGATGATTAGTAAAAGTTATTGTATTTTTTAAAAAACTTTGCAACAAAAAAATTTAATTTTCCCAAATGTTTATTTTTAATATTTTTTATTCCTAAGGATTATATTTCGGATAACACCGTTGCACCTACCTTTTTGAATTAGAATCCTGAACTATTCAAAAAATAATTAATTTTTTACTGGTAAGGACTCCACCCTTGATGCCACCATTGTGGATGGTCTAACATAGTAGTACAGAACTTCCTAAAAGTGAAATATGCAACTTTAATGTAGAGATATTTAAGCAAATGATTTGATAACTATTCAAAACATATTAGGAAATTAAGTATAGAAAAAAGTAAGAGCTTGGTAAAGAAGTTTAACAATTGTCTTTGAAACGAAAATAAACTTCTTCCAGACCAATCTAACGTTTTCAAACTAAACTTCCTAAATTTGATTCTTACTCATAATTAAAAAATTATACGACGACATTTGTTACTATGACCGAGAGCTAGTAATAAATATTCAAAAGAAATAATAAATAATGATGAAGAAACTGTATAGCATATGTTGGACCAATTATATGTGTAAGATCACCTATTTTTGAGCAACAATATGTGTAAGATCACCTTAACTTTTTTCTTTGGTAAAAAGATCACCTTAACTTATAGTCGTTTAGTATTTTATTGGTCTGTACACGTGATAATTTAGAAGTTAAATCTATAATCTAGAATTATAATTATTAGAAGTGAACTAATTGGCTGAAACATCCATCTGTCAATTTCAAATTTAGTGTTGATGAAATATGCACACATTTCTTAGGAATTTCAAATAATTCACGTTAAGTAGTGATTCGATAGATACAAATTTATAACGATTTTCTAATAATTTGTTCGTCGTAGAGAATTCAACTGATTTTAATTTCTTGTGCAGGAAAGTGAGACTTAATTCTAGTACAGTATGACGTGGAAAACATGATTATAATCACATGTGGTAGAGTCCACGGGATTATACGATTCAAAAATTATGTGTCGTAAACAATATATTACATATAAGTCAGCCCAATGGTATTTTTAGTAATTTGTCTAGATATGAGAGGGTGAGGGTGAAAGGAAGTTGAGAGTCGCTGACAAACTGACACGTTAGCGAAATGGCACTAATGTAAATAAAATACAAACTCAAAGTTATTTTTAGATTTTGGTTCTGTATTAATTATAAGGGGATACTAAAAGTATATGAAACCAATCAGAAAATTTGAAATTGACACATCACAGCTTATAAGTGAAATGAGTTTTTGTGTGAGTTCTCTTTATTATATCATTCGGCCCACTACAGTCAAAGCTTATAAACCTGTTATGTCTTTAACCATCAAAAGTCACTCCCTCACTCTTCCACTTCATCTTGTCCAATGTCTGATTTCTTTTTCCCGTAATCTTCTCAATCAGTGATGTTAAAGTTAATCTTCAAAGTTTTGTTCCACCTCCCCCATGATACTTATCCTATATAAAACTTTATATCTAAACCCTAAATCCTGTTGAGAAATCACCCAATATTCTTTGTGAGATAAAGATGGAATTTAGACAACTAAGAAATTTAAGAAGAAGACTTTTTTTTTTTTTTTTGGAAAGGAATTTACTACAGAGGCTTTTTTTTTAAGAACTCTCTCTTACAAATGTTTCTCTTCTTGATTCTTGATGATTACAAATTGTGCTAAGCACCCCTATATATACAAGTGAAAGAGAAAACTCGAACATGTTCTAGATTTCTCTAAATTATTATCCTAATCCAAAATTTCTAACATTAATTATTCTACTCCATAACTTTCTCTATTTTTCTCCATAATTCTAGAGAATTCTTTCTCCTTATGCTTCTCTTTTGGGCTCTTAATATGGATCATAATTTTGGGTCTGGACTAATGGAGGAAAATCCAACAAATCTCCCCCTTTCCAACTTAGTCCGAAACCGTCTTCATGCCCGTGCCTTTGCAGCAATTTTCAAACTTCTTGATCGGCAATACCTTGGTCATACAATCTGACCAGTTTTCATCTGTGTGTAACTTGTTGAGATGTAGAAGCTTATCTTCAAAAACTTCTCGAATCCAATGGTGCCGAATGTCGATGTGTTTTGAGCGGGAGTGAAACGTTGGATTCTTTGCTAAGTGTATAGCACTTTGGTTGTCACATAGCATGTTGTACTTCTCTTGCTTTACTTCTAACTCAAGCAAGAAGTTCTTCATCCATAACATCTCCTTGCATGCTTCCGTTGCTGCGATATACTCTGCTTCTGTGGTGGATAAGGCAACACACTTTTGTAGTTTTGATTGCCATGAAACAGCTCCCCCTGCAAAGGTAGTCACAAATCCTGATGTTGATTTCCCTAAATATTTATCACCAGCCCAATCTGCATCAATGTAACCGTTCAACTCCAATTTTCCATCGCCAAAACGTAGACACTTCTTTGTTGTGCCTCGTAGATAGCGTAGGATCCACTTAACTGCTTTCCAATGCTCATTTCCTGGATTCGCAAGAAATCAACTTAAAACTCCTACAGCATAGGCAATGTCAGGTCTGGTGCACACCATAGCATACATGAGACTGCCCACTTCTGATGCATATGGGATAGTCTTCATTTCCTCTTTTCCCTTCTCACTTGTTGGACTTTGCTTCGAACTTAACTTGAAATGTGCACCAAGTGGAGTGCTCACCGGCTTTGTGATAATAGGACTTTTCAAGGGTCCTAATCAAATGATGTAGTATAAGAGATGTCGAACCAGTTCTAAGTGATCCTAGAGCAAAGGGAATGCAAGACCATGCTCAATCTAAGTGCAACCAATAAGTGAGATGATATTGAACTAGAATACTACTAAAATGCAATAAAGGGATGATCTTTCTTTCTCAAAATTAAGCAAGAGGACTCATGGGATTAGAAATTTGATCTTGGGTGATGTAGATCCAATCTAAAGATGGCAAGCTAGCAATAATACACTTTCCTTATGCCTAGACACAATCCTAAACAAGCTCTATCTCTAGATGAATGTTCTTTTACTAAAGCAACTCAAGAATCTAATCTCTTAGGTTGAATATTACTAAAGCAAACATGGAGAACAAGTCTAATGGCAATCTTAACTTCTTTAGCAACTAATCTCTTAGGTAAAGCAAGTTAAAAGCATTGAAGAGTTGGTTCATGCATTACATCATACACCTTGTGGGCATGAAATGCCTAGAGATCCATTTTAGTATGATCAAGACTAGAATGGCATTGAGAACCCTCAAGAAGCAAGGAAACAAGTAAATCTAACACTAAACATCCTAGATCTTCTCTAATCACCCTTAATCACTCTAGCCCATGAATCCAAAAGGAGTCTTCTCACTAATCTTCATGATTAACCTCAAACCCATGGTTTATTTAAGAGAAATCATGTTGGGAAGCAAGTTTAATCAAACAATCACAAAGAAATAAGAAGAAAAGAAACTAAATATTCAATCTTTCTTTAAGGTTTCAATGTGTTCTTAGAGAGAAAAGAAGATAATATCTGAAATTAGGTTTACAAAGTATTTATAGAAGCTGGAAAAAGGAGGGTACAATGGTAAATATGTCTGGTCAAACTTCGTATGTTGACTTTCTGAACGCTCGCAGCTGTTTGTTGAAACAGCTCCACAAGGCAGCTGTGGTGCTCAGCTGTTTCCCACATTTGTCTCATGGCCGCTGCATAGTCCAGAAATTGGACAGGGACTTGGGTTATTTCTCAGCTGTTTGTGGCCACAACGACTGCTCGAAACAGCTCCATCTGACCGCTGGGACACTTGAAACTCCGTGAAATCCCTCCAAAACATCAATCTTGCCTCCAAAACATCTATCTTGCCTCCAAAGTCACCACTTGGCATCTTCATCACCTAATAAGGACATATGAAATAGAATGCAACGTAAACATATCTAAATGCTATACTAAATGATCAGAATGTGCAAGAATGGATTATCAAAACAATGCAAATATGCAAGATATCAACTCCCCCAAACTATTCTCTTACTTGTCCTCAAGTAACTCATCAAGATCAAAAGGAAAGAGAATTGAAAATGGAAGCTCATAACCAAAGAATACACTTCTTAGACTCAACATCACATCCTAGACAAACATAACTTATAGTGTAAACAATCTCAATCAGTACACTCTAGCTTTTCAAGGCCTATTAAGATTCATTGCTATAAAACAAGTTCTGGATCCCCAATCAACAAATCTCTTCAACCAACCCTCACATTCAATTAAGCATAAGCTAGTAAGGTGAGTTCTTGCAAATGAGACTTGATCTCAATCATTTGGCTTGGTAAGTGAAATGGCTTATTGAGAATATAAGAGAGGTTTCAATACATTTCTTTTTAGTGGCTTACACTCAAGAATAGGAGCTTGATCATTATGCAAAATCTATCTGAGAAAAGAAGCAACTTATGCATACATTGCTTATTCTTATCAATCTACCCTTTTCCTAGACAACTTTAAACTCTACCCTTTTCCTTGGTGTAAATCTCAAACCCATCCATTCCCAAAAACATTATGATCACTCTCTTATTTCACTCACCCAATGAAATCTTTCTCTTTTCTCTCTTTTGAACCAACTAGGGACTTTTCTTTCATTTTTTTACTTAAGCTCCACTCTTATCTTTCTTATGTCTTCCCCAAAGGCTTTTCTAGACATTTTTCCTTCTTTCTTTTCTTTAGTCTAGGGGGTTTCTTATTTGAAGGTTTCTAGAGCTTTCCCTTTCTTTTTCTTTTTCTTTATCTTTTGATCCTAGTGGCTTTCTTTTCTGTTCTTTTCTTTTCTTTTCTTTTCTTTGGTTCATATTTTCACTCTTTCAACACCATAACACCCAACTTCTCATCCTATTTGCTAGCTCTCATAAGGTCCTATAGCTAGCCTGAGATTAGAACAACCAATGTCGCCCCTAATACTCTCAAGTTTTTTCACATGACAAGCTATCAAAAGAGACCTCACACAAGCAAAATGATTTTGGTTTCAAAGAATGGTAAGGGTCTAAAGGTAAGGAGTGCCATTTGGGTTGGAAAGAGATTGGTATGAAGGGTAAATCCAACCCAAATGTGTATAATCATGATCAAGCATGCAAGAGTCCATAAGCAAGACTAATTAAGTTCATTTTAGCTTTTAAATTTATTTTGGAGTTGGTTTAAAGAGAATGCCGATCTCACACAAGAAACAAGTTTAAATAATGAGTTTTCAAGGCTCAAAGTATGCAAGCTTTTTAGGAGATGCTTATGCTACTTGCTATGATCACCTAGGGTGTGATTTTGAGTTCTAAGCATGTGTTTCCTTATTAGGTCAGCTCCAAATGCATGAATGTAATCTAAATGCTTCTAGACTCAATCCTAAAGATGCAGTGATGCAACCTAAATGCTTATTTTTGTTTCTTTTTAGAAATTTTTTTAATTTTTTTGGATTTTTCTATGCATATATGTATGTGCAATGCAATGCATGAGACTCAAAATCAACAAAGCAAAAATGATCAAATACTTGGTACCTCCCCAAAACTTAAATCACACAGTCTCTGTGTGAGTAAGCGAGAAGGAGATACCGAAAATATGATAAAAGCAATGGTATATACAAAGAATGGTTGGAGTGATACCTCAAGTGGAAGGAGCAGTGTTGTGGCTGTTGGTGTTTGGGCATGACCTTTGGGCATATTGAGGAAACTCCCAAACTTGTTTCTGGCCTTATTCAACTCACTAAAAGCATAAATATATACAAGGATAATTATGGGACTTCCTCCCAAGTGAGCTTGTTTAAAGTCTCTTAGATTGACTACCTTTGTTTACATATTGAGAAGGAGAATCCTTCCCACCTTCAAGGGTGATGGTTAGGACATGTGTAAGGAACTCTTGGAGCTTGAGTGGATCAGCTTGGAGTTGAGGAGAGATAATGGCCCTGGCGCTGGAGAATGGCTTGGACCTTCCCTTACACTTGATCTTATACTCAATGGCTCCATCCTTTAGCTGTAGTGGGTGAAGAGTGAGAGTGTGTGGCATAGGTGGGGAGTGAGGAGCTTTCATCTTCTTCTTGCTTTGAGTGGCCTTAGTGGGTTCACTCATCTCCTCCTTGGTAGTGTCTCCCATGTGCTCTACATTACTCTTCTGTAAGGACTCTTCACCAAAAACTTCTTCCTCCTTAACAACCAATGCATCTATCAGTATTGTTACACAATAACTTCCATTCAGTATTGGTGACTTGATCGGATAGTAGACTTCCTTGTTGACATTATGGAGACCCACCTTCTTGTTTGGGAAGTCTATGCAAGCTCCCACAGTAGCAAGGAAGGGCGTGCCTAAGAGTAATGGCATTCTCCTCTTGTTTGCCATATCAAGAACAGTGAGGTCTATGGGGATGGTGCAATCTCCAATCTTCAAAGGGAAGTCCTTGATGAGACCAATAGGTGTTGTTGAAGAAGAATCCCCAAACATGAGGGAGGAGTTGTTTGGCTCCATGCCTTTGATCTTCAAGCTCTGCACCATCTGCAATGAGATCACATTCACACAAGCTCCACTATCCACAAGAGCATCATCAACTTTGAAATCACCAAGGGAGCAAGGCAATATGAACTTCCCTTGATCTTCTAGCTTGGGTAGAGATTTTGGTGGTGGTTTAGAATCCAGCAAAGAGGAAGAGATGTCAAGAAGCTCTGTCGCCATTTCTTTGTTGGCTATAATGTCTTTTATGAGCACTAGCTGGTCACAAGCCTCTTGCATATTGGAGATCTTAGGGAGATTGATTCCAACATCACTCAATTCCTTCCTAAACTTGGAGATCACCTTCTTTTGAGCTTTGGTGATGATCCTCTTTGGGAAAGGGAGTTTATCATAGGGAGATAGCTGAAAATCACTATCTTCTTCAAGCTTAAACTCTTTGGATCCTTCAATCCCAACCTTTTTCAACTTCTGGACAGCTTCATTACCAACCGGAACCTCAGCCTTGTGCGAAGCTTGCTTCACAACCTCTGCCTTATCTTTCTGATCCACCTTGGTTGTAACTTTCTCCACAATCTGAACATCAGCCGTGTCTACACTCCGGTTCTCATCCTGCACAAATTCAGAGCCATACAAGAGTCTTTCAATCTCAGCTACCTCTCTCTTATGATCAGTCAAGTCAAACTTAGGGGTAGCATTGGAGAGGATAACATTGCAATGTTCTTTCCCTGGGCATTGAGAGGTGGAAGTCATGGAAGAGAACTGGTTCTCCAAAGCTATGATCTTGTTTTTGAGCTCATTGTAGCTTCCATCAATCTTAAAGTGGATATTCTTGAACTCATAACACAGTGTCTTTTCATTTCTGGCTTGAAAATCCAAGAGTTTCTTGAACATGGAGTCCACATTTGAATCTGAAGCTGGAGAAGAGCTTCCTTGAGCTTGAGTAGACTGATTGCTTTGGTTGCTGAGACTAGGAGGGTAGTTCTGCCTAGGCAGATAACCTCCTTGTTGGTGGTTGGAATAAGACCTATGCTGGTAGTTGTTGTACTGGAAGTTAGGTTCTGTCTTGTACCAAGTACCATTGTTGTTGATGAAGCACAACTCTTCATGTCCTTCTATACCATCAACCTCATTAACCACAGCATTCCCTCCTTGGCTCTGCTCACCAACAAAGTTAACCTTCTCTTGTTTAGCTCCAGCTGAGATGAGCTGATCAATCTTGTCTTGTAAGGCTTTCAACTCTTTCTTAGTGTTCTGATCTTCACCTCCACTGCCTCTGTTGCTCCTATCATGATCATCATTGTAGACTGAATCACTCTTAGCCATGTTCTCTACAAGCTCCAAAGCATCATCTTCAGTTCTGCCTAAGAAGGATCCATTGCTAGCAGTGTCAAGTTGACATCTATACTTAGGCAAAACTTCTCTGTAGAAGGTACTAAGTAAACTCTCCATATTGAAGTCACGATGAGGACATTGAGAAATGTAGCTATGGAACCTTTCTCATGCCTCTCCAAAGTTTTCAAGATTCTTTTGAGTGAATCCAGAGATCTCATTCCTTAGCTTGGTAGTTCTTGAGGTAGAGAAAAACTTGGTAAGGAAAGCTTTCTTACATTCATCCTAAGTGGTGATAGAGTCTCTTGAAAGGCTCTTCTCCCAAGTGTGGGCTTTGTCTCCCAAAGAAAATGGGAACAACCTCAGCTTGAAAGCATCTTCAGAAACACCGTTGATCTTTGGTTTCCCACATAGCTTATCAAAGCTATCAAGGTGGTCTAACGGATCTTCCAAGGCAAGACCATGATACTTATTGCTCTGGATCATGTTGATAAGGCTTGACTTGATCTCATAGTTGGTGTTCTAAACAGCTGGAGCTCTAATACCCATCCTACTCCCATGGATGTGAGGCTTATCATAAGCACCAATACTCCTTAGCTGGCACTGGTTGTGGTTTGGTCTCAGGTTGGCAGCTCCTTGACCAATGCCTTCTTGAGGAAGGACAGCCTCCTCTTGAGGTAAGTTGTTATTTCTCTCCATCTCTAGCCCCAAATCTTCTAGTTAGGCTAGCCTCTCTTCTTCTCTTCTTCTTCTTATCAACTCTCTCTCAAGAGCTTGGATGTCTTGAGCTTCAGGTAAGAGGTTTGAGCTCCTCTACTTCTCAGGTTCATACACGTGCAGCCAATCCAAGAGATATAAAGAAGAAGAAATCAGTAACAAAAGAAAAGAAAAATGACTTAGTCTCAAGCAAGTGACGAAATCCCAATGTCAAAATCAACTTAGAATTTGGCAACGGCGCCAATTTGATAATAGGACTTTTCAAGGGTCCTAATCAAATGATGTAGTATAAGAGATGTCAAACCAGTTCTAAGTGATCCTAAAGCAAAGGAAATTCAATACCATGCTCAATCTAAGTGCAACCAATAAGTGAGATGATATTGAACTAGAATACTACTAAAATGCAATAAAGGGATGATCTTTCTTTCTCAAAATGAAGCAAGAGGACTCATGGGACTAGAAATTTGATCTTGGTTGATGTAGATCCAATCTAAAGATGGCAAGCTAGCAACCATACACTTTCCTTATGCCTAGACACAATCCTAAACAAGCTCTATCTCTAGATGAATGTTCTTTTACTAAAGCAACTCAAGCATCTAATCTCTTAGGTTGAATATTACTAAAGCAAACATGGAGATCAAGTCTAATGGCAATCTTAACTTCTTTAGCAACTAATCTCTTAGGTAAAGCAAGTTAAAAGCATTGAAGAGTTGGTTCAGGCATTACATCATACAACTTGTGGGTAGGAAATTCCTAGAGATCCATTTTAGTATGATCAAGACTAAAATGGCATTGAGAACCCTCAACAAGCAAGGAAACAAGTAAATCTAACACTAAACATCCTAGATCTTCTCTAATCACCCTTAATCACTCTAGCCCATGAATCCAAAAGGAGTCTTCTCACTAATCTTCATGATTAACCTCAAACCCATGGTTGATTTAAGAGAAATCATGTTGAGAAGCAAGTTTAATCAAACAATCACAAAGAAATAAGAAGAAAAGAAACTAAAGATTCAATATTTCTTTAAGGTTTCAATGTGTTCTTAGAAAGAAAAGAAGATAAGATCTGAAATTAGGTTTACAAAGTATTTATAGAAGCTGGAAAAGGAGGGTACAATGGTAAATATGTCTGGTCAAACTTCGTATGTTGACTTTCTGAACGCTCGCAGCTGTTTGTTGTGACAGCTCCACAAGGCAGCTGTGGCGCTTAGCTGTTTCCCACATTCGTCTCATGGCCGCTGCATAGTCCAGAAATTGGACATGGACTTGGGTTATTTCCGAGCTGTTTGTGGCCACAACGACTGCTCGAAACAGCTCCATCTGACCGCTGAGACACTTGAAACTCCATGAAATCCCTCCAAAACATCAATCTTGCCTCCAAAACATCCATCTTGCCTCCAAAGTCACCACTTGGTATCTTCATCCCCTAATAAGGACATATGAAATAGAATGCAACCTAAACATATCTAAATGCTATACTAAATGATCAAAATGTGCAAGAATGGATGATCAAAACAATGCAAATATGCAAGATATCACTTTGCTTTGTGCATGTTGAATCTCTCTAGCACATTTTCAACATATCGTTCTTGGGACAACCATAAAAGCTTCTTTGGTCTGTCATGAGTGATCTTCATTCCAAGAATCTGTCTCACTTGCCCAGATCTTTCATTGCAAAACATTTTCCCAAATCTTTCTTCAATGCGACTATCTGGTTACGATCTTGGCCCACAATTAACATATCATCAACATATAGCATTACAATGAGAAATTCGCCGCTTGCGTACCTCTTTATGAAAACGCAGTGATCATTCTTGGTTTTCTTGAATTTATGATCCACCATGAAGGAGTCAAACTTCTTGTACCATTTTCTTGGGGCTTGCTTGAGGCCATAAAGACTCTTCTTTAGTCGGCAAACCAAGTCTTGTTTTCCTGGAACCTTGAATCCTTCAAGTTGCTCCATATAGATCTCCTCCTCAAGTTGACCATGTAAAAAAGCCGTCTTGACATCGAGTTGTTCAATCTCTAAGTCCAGAACCGCTGCTAGACCAAGAACCACTCGAATAGAGGACATCTTCACCACTGGAGAGAATATTTCTTCAAAATATATGACTTTTTTCTGGTTGAATCCTTTCAAAACCAAAGGGGATTTGTATCTTGGATTTGAGCTTCTCTCCTCATACTTCAACCTGTGCACCCACTTGTTCTTCAAGGCTCTCTTTCCTTTTGGTAGCTTCATCAGCTCATAAGTGTGATTATCATGCAAGGATTGCATTTCATCTTGCATAACTTCAACCCATTCATCTCTATGAGTGTCTCCTATGGCCTCCTCATAGCTTTGAGGCTCCCCCTCATCTGTAAGATTAACATACTCATCTCGATAATATCTTACAGATGGTCTTGTCTCTCTTCCAGACCTTCTTGGCTCATGTTCTTCCTCTGGCTCCACTTGATCTTCTTCTTCATTTTCATGACCATTTGGATCATGATGGGTTCCCCTTCGCCATCATCTCCAATTACTTGTTCATGATCTTGGGGCTTATGAGAATCTTCATTCCTTACAACCCTTAGCTTTGGTTTCTTTGATTTGTTGATGTCTTCAATTGTTTGATCTTCGAAGAAAACGACATCTCTGCTACGAATAACTTTTCTGTTAACCGGATCCCAAAGCCGATAGCCGAAATCGTCCTTTGGTGAGCCAAAGTAGATGCACTCTTTTTTTTTTGGAGTCTAGCTTGGCTTGTTCATCCTTAGGAATGTGGACGAACGCTCTGCACCCGAACGCCTTCAGATGGTTGTAAGAGACCTTTTTACCCGACCAAACTTCCTCTGGGATATCGCCTTCTAAAGGAACTGATGGTGTAAGATTGATGATATCTACTGCAGTCTTTAAAGCTTCTCCGCAAAATTGCTTTGGTAGTTTAGCATGTGAGAGCATGCATCGAACTCTTTCTATGATTGTTAGATTCATTCTTTCAGCTAGCCCATTCAATTGTGGCGTCTTTGGTGGTGTCTTCTCCATTCTGATTCCATGAGCTTTACAAAATGCTTCAAAAGGACCCATGTACTCTCCACCATTTTCTGATCGAACACACTTGATTTTTTGACCCGTACTTCGTTCAGCTTGGGCTACAAACTCATTGAAAGCATCTAGAACTTGATATTTTGTCTTATCTTTCTTGAATGGTCATCAATAAAGGTGACAAAATATGATGCCCCTCCATTGGATTTCTCAGTCATGAAGCATACGTCAGTATGCACAAGATCAAGGATATGATTCCTTCTCATAGGTGTAGATGATCTTCGGAAAATGACTCTATGTTGTTTTCCGGCTAAGCAATCATGACATGGTGAAAGATACGTACCTTTCATGTCAGGAAGAAGTTTCTTGCGAGAAAGTATATTTAAACCTTTCTCACTCATATGCCCAAGTCTATGATGCCATATCTCCATGTTAGTACTTTCGACGTTTACTTCTTCCTTACATAGCTTGGCTTGTGTCACATAAAGTGATCCTTCTTTTCTTCCTCGAGCCATAATCAAAATTCCTTTGGTTAACTTCCATTTTCCTCAACCAAAATGGTTATCAAAACCGGCATCATCGAGCTTTCCGGTTGATATGAGATTGAGTCTCATGTCAGGAACATGCCTCACATCATTGAGAATTATCTTACATCCAGTATTTGATGTAAGAATAACATCCCCCTTTCCAACGATCTTCTTCCTTGATTTCACATTTAAACATTGCCAAAGTCACCACTTTGGTAGGTTGTGAAGAAGCTTCCATGAGGGGTGACGTGAAAAGAAGCACCAGAATCAACGATCCATGAGCTATCATCAGAGGTAAGATTACATTCTCCAACGAGATATAAATCTTCACTCTGGTTTTCAACAATGGTGGTTGTCTTGTCTTCATGCTTCTTCTGAGGATTGAACTGGTCCAGTTTGATATTACCAGCTTGTTGATCTTTCTTGAAAAACTGACACTTTGATTTCATGTGGCCCTGCTTGCCACAATAGTAGCAGGTAACTCTTGGACGTGACTTGGATCTTCTTCAAGATTGGTCTCGTCCTCTGCTTCTGTTGTGAACACGAGTCTCTTCCCTACCTCGTCTATCAATGATGTTAGCTTCTGAATAAGAGCTCGAACCTCGCTCCTTCCTGCGAACTTCTTCGTTCAAAAGGCTATCAGTGACGGTATCCATGGTAAGCTTTCCCTCCGGTGCTGAATTACTTAGGGTCACAACTAGTGTTTCCCAACTCTCTGGTAGTGAACTAAGGAGTAAAAGGGCTTGGATTTCCTCTTCAACCTTCATATCAACTTTGTTAAGCTGATTTACGAAGCCCTGGAAATTATTCAAGTGCTCCATCATGCTTTGGCCATCTTTGTACTCCAACTTTACCAACCGTCGAACAAGAAGAGCTTTGTTTCGAGGCGTTTTCTTTTGAATCATGGATTCAAGTTTTCTCCATAATTCAAAATCATTTGTGTAGGTAGAGACATGTTCAAAGAGAGATTGGTCAATATACTTACGGATTACAGCAACCGCCTTTAGGTTTAGTATTTCCCATGTTTTGTCATCATTTCCTTCCGGCTTCTCCTTCATGATGATAGGTTCATGCAAATCCTTACAATAAAGGTGATCTTCCATCATCGGTTTCCAACATGAGTAGTTGTCCGTCGTGAGTTTGAACATGTCACCTTTAACAGTAACGGTAGCCTCCATCTTGAATCACACTGGATCTTGTTGAGCTTAGCTCTGATACCACTTCTTGAGAAATCACCCAATATTCTTTGTGAGATGAAGATGGGATTTAGACAACTAAGAAATTTAAGAAGAATATTTTTTTCATTTTGGAAAGGAATTTACTACAAAGGCTTGTTTTTAGGAACTTTCTCTCTTACAAATGTTTTTCTTCTTGATTCTTGATGATTACAAATGGTGCTAAGCACCCCTATTTATACAAATGAAAGAGTAAACTCTAACATGTTCTAGATTTCTCTAAATTAGTATCCTAATCCAAAATTTCTAACATTAATTATTCTACTCCATAATTTTCTCTCTTTTTCTCCATAACTCTAAAGAATTCTTTCTCCTTATACTTCTCTTTTGGACTCTTAATATGCATCATAATTTTGGATTTTGGCTTATGGAGAAAAATCCAACAAATCCATCCTAGATCAAAAACCTACTCTACAGAAGCTACATCTTATTTGTTATAACGTTCTAAATATGTAAAAGTAATTATTTTTAAAAAAAGATAAGAATAATTTTTTTGTCGCCATAGCGTTTCGAGTTCAGCTGCATCCATTTTCGTGCCTTCTCCTCGAGCTTCGCCTCGGCTTCTTCGGGAGTAGGGGTTCCTCGGCCGGAGGATTAGAAGAAGGCGGCAGAAGGGGAGTGTAAGAAGGATGCAGCGGCAGAACCATCGAGCCGTTGGTGCCGGGAGGGGCTAACGGCATATACCGTCGTCGTTGTTGTTGTTCCACTTGATGGCTTGGGATAAACCTTACATCACTGACACCACTGTCGACCTCTGTCTCTATTCTATCGGCTGGAAGAATGGGATGCTTGAAAATAAATAGGGTTTAAGCTTGACACCATGTTAAGTTTGGTCGGCTACCAAAGTCCTTAAAGGTTATGATTTTAGATTAAACTTCTTTAATTGATGTTGTTCATATTGCTCTTTGCATATGTTTTTGATTAGTTTGGTTTTTAAAATATTTTTCACAGGGAGGAATCAGAGAAACTTGTGAGCTCATGTCAATTGTGTGGCGATGGCCGCCCCATCATGTTTCCAGGATATTCAATCTACTTTCTCTCTTTGCTCACTCCGAATCAAAGAAAAATCTTTTTATTACACCCCCTGGCGAATCAATTTCTGCTCTATTTCTTTGCGTCACTGCAGAGATGGTTATTATGTTCCAGTCATTAAACCCAACATGGTGAGGTCTTCTAAATGCTCTCCCATCACATTTTCCTTCTATGTTTATCACCCGGGTAAATTAAATTGTTCTGTTTTCTACAGAAGATGACGACATCTCAAAGATCCATCAGAATTTGAGCGGCAAGCAGATGCCTAAGATGAATCCTCAAGGTTTGTCATTCACTTTAATAAAAAAATAATAGTTTGGGTTTATTATGTTCTTTGGTTCTCAAGACTAAGCTTCAACAATCTCAAGTTGAGCATCAGTTAAGAAGAGAAGTTGAGATTCAGTGGCATCTTAGTAACCCCAATATATTCTGGCTCTATGGTTACTTCTATGACCATGTAAAACTTAACCGCTTCTTTGCTCTTTTTGTTGACATGAACCACCTTTTTTGAGCATAATACACTTTATTGGTTTTTGTTGCAGAAAAGGGTTTTTTTTTTATACCTTAGTATGCTGCTAGAGGCAAGCTTTACAAGGAGCTTCAGAAATGCAAATACTTCAGCGAGAGACGAGCTGCTACTGTTAGTCTCCCTTCCTTCAACAGTCAAGTCGATTTTTTTTTTTTTTTTGTGAAAAACTGACATCTTTATATGTCTACTTTGATAGTATGTTGCATCATTGGTGAGGGCTCTCATCTATTGCCATGGCAAGCATGTGATACAAAGAAATATCAAAACAGAAAATCTGTTAATCGATGCTCAGGTTAGACAAGTTTATACTGTTTTTTTTTTTTTTGCATTGGTATTTAATCTGAAACCAAACTTAATAACAATGTTGGTGGACTTTTAAATATCAGGGTGAGCTCAAGATTGCAGACTTTGGTTGGTCAGTGCACACATTTAACACATTCCTCCTGAGATGGGTAAAGTTAAAGACTTGGCTTTAAAGTTAACTAGATTTTGACCCGCGCTTGAAAGCGCGGAAATTATTTTTTGATTAAAATTTTATATAATTAGGTTTTGTCTTTATTTAAAGTATGTTTTGGTATAAAATCAGTAATCCAAAATTTGTGGTGATGATTGTTTTGCATTAGTTTTTAGTTTCAGTTTTTACTTTTAGATTTGGTTTTAGATTTTGGTTTTTGGTTTTTAATTTTTAAGTTTCTAGTTTTGATTTGGGAAATTGCCAGAAATAACACTTTCAAGATACCACTTTTTAACTTTACACTAACCAACTTTACCATTAAAATTTTAATTGTCAAAATACTATTATAATTTAGGGTTTAGGGTTTTGGGTTTAGGATTGATAGTTTAGGGTTTAGTTTTGATTTTTTAGGGTTTAGGGTTTACTTTTTAGGGTTTAGAGTTTAGGGTTTAAGGTTTAGAATTGATATTTTAGGGTTTAGGATTGATTTTTAGGGTTTAGGGTTTACTTTTTAGGGCCTAGAGTTTAGAATTGATGTTTTAGGGTTTAGGGTTAATATTTTATTTAATATTTATTTTATGTATATATATAAAGAACAAAGATATAAGGGTGTTTTATCCTTTAATAAAATGTGTATTTTTGAAAATGTTCTTTTGTTGATGGTAAACATGAAAAGTGGTACCACCAAAGTGGTATAATTGAAATTCTCCCTTTTGATTTTCAGCTTTTGGTTTGGGTTTTTAGCTTTTAGATCCGCTGAGTTAGTTTGAACATATAATTACCAACAAACAAATCCCAAAGAATCGAACATCTAATTTAAAACTGAAAAGATGACAATTTTTATTTAAAAAAATTGCAATAGTTTATTTTGTAAATAAACAAAACAAAAGAAAAAATATAACATGCGTTTCAGTTTTTGGTTTTGGATTTTAATTTTTAGATTTGGTTTTTAGTTTTGCTTTACATTTATTTTTTAAATCAGTAAATTATTTAAGAAAAATAAAAAAAATAAACTGTTATAAAAGTTACCATTAAAATTTATCAAGACAGAGTGATTGTTATTTAAAATAAAAAAATATTAACATGTTTTAAAGTACATGATTTAAATAAGTGATTAATAATATATAATTTTATTTTCTTAAAATATTAAATACTTTTGGCCTTAAAATAGTAATTGATTTTTTGATCCATTAAGGTAGAACATTTATTCAATATTTTTTTGGACTTTTTCTTTAATACTAAGCCAAGAAACCAAACTATATAATTTGTCATAAATACAAAAGTAAGCCCAAAACTCTATTCCATAAATAACTGCCGGTTTAATTTAAGTAATGTGGTTCAATCAACTATATGACTTGTATTATTTGTAACACTCTAGAAAGAGTCTAAATTTAAATGACAACTTATATCAGTAGATAAAAAGAATGACTCTATTTTAATAGGGTAGATTCTGCTGTGATATGATATAATTTTAACAATGACCAATTGATTCTTTTTGTAACAGTTTCGTAGAACATGATGCAAGTGTAGATATCTGGGGCCTAGGGATTCTCCTTACGAGTTCCTTTATGGTGTGCCTCCTTTTGAAGCCATAGAGCACTCAGACACATACAGAAGGTGTAATGTTTCTTATCGGTGTTTGTTTTCTGCTCTTGATGATTTTGTTAACAGATATGATCTATAAAAGGATTGTGCAAGTCGACCTCAAGTTTCCTCCTAAACCAGTTGTCTCTGCATCTGAAAAGGATCTAATCAACCAGGTTTTTATATACCTTCAGTCTTATACAATTTGGTGCAGTCATTGAAGAGTGAATCTGATAGATTACATATTCCTCAACTTTATATTGTATAGATGCTTGTGAAGGAGTCAGCACAACGTCTGCCATTGCACAAACTTCTCGAGCACCCGTGGATTGTGCAGAACGCTGATCCTTCTGGAATCTACAGAGTTTGAAACGAAACAGCTTTATGACGTCTCTGTGCAATACATTTGTGTGAGCAAACAAATCAAAAACACGGCTAAGAAAATATGTAAATGAGAGATGCTTTCAGATATTGATCAACATTGGATACCTAAATATGAACCCGTGATCTCGCATTGATTTATAACTCCCAAGATGCCAGTCTCACCGTTGGCCATGTTTTACAACATACACTAGGTTAAGACTTGCACCTTGCGTAAGGTAAATATATGTAGTTAAAATATAAAATTGTAGTATTAACAAATTTAAAATTTACATATGATTGTTTTTATATGTATTTGAAATTTTAGAATTTTGGAATTTTTATATAATTATCTACTATGTAGAATCATAAACAATTGTAATTAGAACTGATCAAAGCTTAGAATTTAATGGACCCGACTTCATATATCTTTTGACTTTTCAGTGTTCGAGTGATGAAAAATAAACAGAGTGTCACTGGGGTTGATTGGTAGAGTATTAGCAAGTTCTCTAATGCTTTCTTAAGAAGCAGTTGGTAAAATATTTTCATTTAAAATATATAAGTTTTAAAACTAATTTAATTTATTTATTTGTCTAATAATATTAGAAAATTATATTTCTTACATTTAAAAAAAAATTACAAAAATTAAGTTAAATTTTAAATTATTTTTAGAAACAATATTTTAAGTTTTCAAATACAAATAAACAATTTAAAATTAATTATGGTCATGATTTAACATAACCATAAGGATTTAAAAAATTTAAAAAAAAATGAAAATTAACAAATTAAACATTAACTCAGTTTTATATCATAATTTAACAATTTAAAAACTAATTATGGTTATGAGAAGTTTACGTTCACGTGTCAATCCTATTTATCTTCAATTTTTTCTCTTGTTGTGTTTTTTCTATTTTGGTTATTATTTGATATAAATATTTATTTTGAAGTTTATTCTCATTTCCTTTGTTTGTTTTGACATGGGATTTAAAAAATACTTAAGATTTAAAATAATTAAAGAGATACATACTTATGTTAAGATATGCACTTTATGCACAATAAATATTTTATATTTATTTATTATTTTATATTTTTCTGCATAATATAAAATAATAAAATAATAAATATATATTAAATAACTAAGAAATCAGTCTTGTTTATTATGTAATAAATTGGCATATGCATATAAATTTAACTATCACTCTTGTTTATTCGAAATTAGGGTAAATAAATCAAAATAATCAATCTTATATATATGATATATAATTAAATTTAAATGATATAAACATATTAATATAGCACACTTTTAATATGGATATTTATTAAAAGAGGTTTCTACTCATATGATTTTATGATTATTTGCATATTTGTGTAACAAAACTTTACACCAAATTTTTTTTTAATGTGAGATGTTTAGTAGTTTCAATAATTTATAATCATTTTAAAAAAACAATGACATATTTCAAAATTAAAATATTAATTTTTCAATATATGTTCAATGCAAATATCAAAATATAAGTATGTATTTTCATACGATGTATAGTTTAATTAAAACGATATGAAGTATATATAAAATAAATTTATTTCTTCATATGGTCTTATAATCATTATATTTTAATATAGAAAAAAAAATTAAAACCTTAATCCTAAAATTTTATGTGAGACTTTTAACAGTTTTAGTAATTTATACTCATTTTGAAAAATCCGAATTACAACATACACAAAAAAAAATCTAGATTTTTATTATATGATTAATGTAATTGTGTAATTTATTTTAATAATAAAGAAATAAACAAAATGAGAAAAAGTATACAGACTGTTATCAAATCTTTATTGTTTAAAATCATTAATTGTCATATATATTTTAATCACATTAGGTAATTCCGTAAGTTTTATTTAAGGAAAGCATGCGAAACAATAAATATTTGATATATGCGACCAACTATAGCCTACGAAATATTATATTGCTAGAAAGTATAATTTTTAGACTATACATTATATCACATGCTCTAGAATCCTTGAGATTTGAAAAAGAAGCCAAAGAACTATGCCACATAGGATTCAGAGTTATTTTTAAGAGAAAATTACTAGAATGATACACAAAAGTTGGTATATGACTAGAATATTATACATTTTCTAAAAATTACTATAATGTTTTTAGACTCCTAGTAAATTACAATAAACACCCTTGTTTAATTTTGTTACTATTGATACAAATTTTAATTATTAAATCCACATCATAATTTGACAATCCACGTCACTAATTTATGTCATCAACAGTTACACTGGAAAATCAACAGTCCCATATCTCCGGGGAACAAAAAAAAGTCTTAATGTCACAACTTCTTCGTCACAACTTTNTGTTACTATTGATACAAATTTTAATTATTAAATCCACATCATAATTTGACAATCCACGTCACTAATTTATGTCATCAACAGTTACACTGGAAAATCAACAGTCCCATATCTCCGGGGAACAAAAAAAAGTCTTAATGTCACAACTTCTTCGTCACAACTTTCGTTAAACCCTAACGATTACGAAATCACGAAATCCTCTTCGTCACAACTAATAATCTCGTATCGAACTGTTTCCGATATCGTAAATCATCTTCGTTATCCTCTTCGTCGACCTCGTTAAACCCTAACCGTCTCCGATATCATCTTCGTCGACATCCTCTTCTCCGCAAAAGTTTCGACGTAATTGTATCTACGACATCATCTTCTCATCTTCTCTGGTATGTTGTGCCTGAGTTTGATTTACGACGTGTCTGAGTTATAGATTATGTTGTTACTGAGTTATTGTATAGTGTGGCTGAGTTGAGTTTGATTTATGAAGTGGCTGAGTTGTTATTATGATCCGACTGAGTTATTGATTATGTTTTGGCTGAGTTATTGATTACTCTGGCTGAGTTATATATTATGTTGTGGCTGAGTTATTTATTATTTATGATTTGGCTGAGTTATTGATTATGTTTTGGCTGAGTTATTGATATGGTGGCTGGGCTATTTATTATGTTGTTGCTGAGTTTCGTTTCTATTGCGGCTGATTTATCTATATATGTGTTTTAGGATCAGATGGCTATTTCTGAAGATCAAGCACGGGATTATCCTCCACGACTTTACGCTGAAGGGGATTCTAATCTAGAAAATAAAGAGATTAATCACAATTTGCAGATGGGAGATTTCCCTAATGCCAGAGAAGCAATAGGACGGGATGTGTGGGATCACATGAGGCAGGGTCCTCTTAGAATTATTGTGAAGCTAGCTGAACGCAAAAGCGTGTGGTCTGGTAGGACTGTCCACTATCTACTATGTCGACAGCTTCGAGTATACTTGAAGGAGATTTGGAGTCTAGTTGGTGATGAACCTATCAGGTTTAGCTTACTCGAATTTGGTGAGATCACTGGGTTAAACACAGATCCAGTGCCAACAGAAAGTTTTGAACA